>JBBPMM010000873.1:0-11995 GCA_038090335.1 Solioccasus polychromus
CCAATAACTGACAACGTTTCAGCTGACGTTATTGGTGCTGACGTCACTACTGATATTGACCAAATACCCGGTGCCTTTATCCACTCGACTCCCCAGACTAGAAGAGGGGAGAACGTCGAGTCCCCTGAAACAATTCCCCCAATTCCTTCAATTTCCTCATTTCTCCCACTTCCTTCCTCTGCCTCAGAACGTCCACCATCCCCTTGTACTCCTCCATCCCCTCTTACACCACTTTCCTCTTCTTCTTCATCGTCTTTATCTTATCTCTTTCGTTCGTCTTGGACTATGTCAGTCTTACCGGACTATTTGACTGTTGCCCTGCCACCCACTCCAGTTCCACCGACGATTATCCTTCCACCTGTTTGACCTATCCAGATGTCTAACCCAGCCCCCATTACCATGCCACTTCATGGTACTCAGAATGCACCCAAGTTTGATGGGAAAGTTCCGTCTGCTCTTCCCAGGTTTCTGGAAGATGTTGACAAACTTGGTACTGCCGCCGGTCTTACCGCTGCTCAAAAGATTTGCGCTTCCATCTGGTACATGGACTTAGAGGAGTCCGAAGGATGGGAGCTTCTAGACGAAGCCACAGCTGTTCCCGCTGATTGGGATGATTTCATTGCAGCAGTTAAAGAATTATATCCTGGTTGCGAAGGTACTAACCGATATTGTCGTGCTGACATCCAATATCCAGTCCAGGAGTACCAAGCCAAGCCAATGTGGACTATCGAAGACCTTGGCGAATACCAGTGCAAGTTTCAAAAGATTTCCAAGTTCCTTATCATGAATAGAAAGCTTTCCCAACTCGACTGCGACACATTGTTCCTCGCCAGACTACCTCTGGACTTGGGACAGCAAGTCCGGCAGTGTTTACTTATCACCAACATTGCTCACCATCCATCTGACCCATATGAGATTGCTGATACCATTGACACAGCCAAGTTTCTCCTCACAGGTTCTGCTCTACAACCACTACCCATTGCCAGACAATCACAGACCGCCCAGCCTTATTACCCAGCGTGGGCAGCACTGGTCCCAGCATCTCTAGTCCCACAGGCCCCATCACCCAGTGGCGCTCCTGTTGTTAAGCAGGAACAGGTGAACCTCCAGCGGTCTTCTAGACCGATGGAGTGTGCATTTTGTGGTGATTCGGCTCACTTCATGAATAGCTGCCCTCATGTAGATGGTTATATCCAGACTGGAAAGGCATCTTGAGGAACCAACAGCTGATTGTACCTCACTGACGGGCAACCAATCCCTCACATCCCTGGTACTCGGTGTCTTTGAGAACGCATAGACCAGTCGCCTATGCAGTCCGCTTCGGGCACCGGATCCATTGTCACAACTGGCATATTTTCTATTTATCCACGTGATATTGACGCTGTTTTAGATATTGATTCATCTGTCCTAAGGACTTCTGTAGCAGAGTCTTGGGATGACAAAGATAGTCCAGACTTAGATGACCCGGACTTCTGTGCCTATCTATTGAACGCTTGGGCAAGTTTCCAGGCAGACCGAAGCAAAGACAAGGGCAAACATGTCTGCTTTGATGGTGTAGAAATCCCTTCTCGCCATTCTGCGTGTCTCGCCTCTCAGTCTCCTACTGTCGAAGAAGATATTGAATCCCCCAAGATCATTGGGGCTCGGTCTAAGCCATCCGAACAGCCTAGACTGGTCACCCCTGTCGCTCCACTCGTAATTCCACCCACTCCAAAGCCAGCACCTTCCATTCCACCATTGTCATCGACCGCTCCTAAACCTTGTACTGATACTGTATATCCATCCGCACTTGCTCCATCTGGCCAGTTTCACTATTCCTTCCTGTTGGAGGACAAAGCTGCCCCAAAGAGAATCATAGACCGAGTACTCGAAATGACGATACCGGTCCTGTTTAAAGATCTTATTTCTGTTGTGTCAGAAGTCCAGAAACAGTTCAAGGACTTATTGACTTCGAAGCGCATCTCAGTCTCTGCTAATGCAGTCCATGTCAATGAGCTCTCAGGTTGAGATCCTGGAGAGATTGCTTGTCGATTTGGCGATAGTGTCACTTGAAGTGATGACAGACTAATTGTAGCTCACCATAGTGTTCCCCTTAGGTCTATCCAAGCTAGAGTCGCAGGGACACCCAGGACTATCACTGGAGTACTGGACTCGGGCTCAGAGATTATCGCCATGCCTGAATGGGTGTGGGAGACCCTCAAAGTGCCAGTCCGGTGTAGAGGTTGATACACCTCTACGTGTATAACCTTATGTTCTTTTTGTTTTCACCACTTGTTCACTTTACTTACTTCTGTTTCACGATAGTCCGGTTCATCGGTCTCCACAGTCCAGGACAGACCAGTCAGACTAGTGCATACACCGACCGGACTACTCTTAGACACGATTTCTTACTTGGTTACCTTTTTCGTAAGTTTCCCCTATTTTACTTGACCTTTCGGCTTGTAGCTCCGATGTCACCTTAGACATTCGGGCTACTCAGGACCGAGTTGGGATATTCTGTTAGTATTTCATATTCCCGGTCTCGACCCTTTCCTTTTATATTATCAGGTACTTAGACCATGCGTCTCTCCATACCTACGTAGAAGTCCGAGTATGCCTGGACTATAAAATCTTGTACTCATCATTTGAAATGACAGCAAGCAGCTTTCTACCGTTTGCTCACCACCATCACCATCACTGTTGGGATACCGCTCCCTCACCGTTTCTACCATCTACCGCACCGTTTCTCTCGACTGAACTGCCAGTCTTACCATATTTAATGACTTGCACCAACCAGACTACCATTACGACCATCCGGACTGCGTCTGGACTATCATTGTTCGTGCCCACCTTCGTTCTTGGACTAATCCCTTGCTCTAGAGTCCCTCTGGGGAGAACGTAAATCGCCCACCCATCACCTACAGACTACTCCCAGGTGGCCAGGACTGACAGTCCATTCAACCACCTTCAGGTCTTTTCATCTGGAGCCCACCACGAGGGACTCCAACAAGGGTTCCAGATGAAGTCTTTGGCCGACTCCCCATCGCTTAGAACTTGAAAATTTACTGAACGAGTTCCGCAATCTCGACATATCCAAAAACAGCCTTTTGATACCTGTCTCACCTACCCACGCATGTCACAACCGTTCCCTCCTTGATAATTCCCTTTTTGGTGAATTTTCTCTCTCGGAAGGTGATCAAAGACCGTTAACCGAAACCAGATCGCAATTCGATTGGCTGGAAGCCCTACCGCACCGATCATCGACACCGCCTCAACAGGACCACCACTCACCACCACCGGACTCTTTTCATTTGATTAGGGTTACTGACACCAAAGCTCCATTTCCCGAAGAAGTTTTCGCCGATGGCATTAGTCACAGCGACTGCGTGCCTGGTGCATTTATCCATTCCACTCCCCGGACTACCAGGAGAAGCACCGAATCCCCACCTTTCATCCCCTCAGAACGCTCACCGTCTCCCTGCACACCTCCCTCCTCACTCACATTGACCTAGTCCTCATTGTCCTCATCTCTCTCTTATTTACTTCGTCCATCCCAGACTATTTCAATCTTACCAGACTACCGTCAGACCACCCAACCGTCCATCGCTATCCCCCCCAACATTATCCTACCATCTACACACCCTCCTCGTCCTACCACAATGTCTAACCCAGCCCCAACCACACCTATGCCACTCCGAGGCACCCAGAACACCCCAAGATTTGATGGGAAGAATCCTTCCACCCTCCCCAGATTTCTCGAAGACATCGATGAACTCAGCAATGCTGCCGGTATCAGTGAAGCCCAGAAGATACACGCCACCATCCAGTACATGGACCTTGAAGAGTCTGAGGGATGGCAGCTTCTGGACGAAGCTTCGATCATTCTGGCAGACTGGGACAACTTTGTTGCCACTGAAAAGACTTGAAGGTGGTTGAATGGACTGTTAGTCCTGGCCACCTGGGAGTAGTCTGTGGGTGATGGGTGGGCAATTTATGTTCGCCCCAGAGGGACTCTAGAGCAAGAGATTAGTCCAAGAACAAAGGTTGGGCACAAACGAGTATAGTCCAGACGCAGTCCGGACGGTCGTAACGGTAGTCCGGTCGGTGTAAGTCGTTAAAATATGTTAAGACTGGCGGTTCAGTCAAGAGAAACGGTGCGGTAGACGGTGGAAACGGTGAGGGAGCGGTATCCCAACGGTGATGGTGACGGTGGTGAGCAAACGGTAGAAAGCTGCTGTCATTTCAAATGACGAGTACAAAATTTATAGTCCGGGCATACTCGGACTTGTAAGTATGGAGGGAAACGCATGGACTATGTACCTAATGACATGAAAGGAAAGGGTCGAGACCGGGAATATGAAATACAGACCCTGACGGGCTGCGATGGAAAATCCCGACTCGGTCCCGAGTAGCCCGAACGTCTAAGGTGACGTCGGAGCTACGAACCGAAAGGTAAAGTAAGAATAGGGGAACTTACAAAAAAGGGTAGCCAAGTCAGAAAATGTAGCTAAGATTAGTCCGGTCGGTGTACGCACGAGTCCGACCGGTCTGTCCTGGACTGAGCAGACCGACGAACCGGACTATTGTGAAACGTAGGTAAGTAAAGTAAACAAATGATAAAAACATAGAAAACATAAGGTTATACACATAGAGGTGTGTCAACCTCTACACCGCCGTCAAGAAATTATATCCCGGATGCAAAGGTACTAACTGTTATTGCTGTGCTGATATACAGTATCTAGTCCAGGAGTATCAAGCCAAGCCAATGCGCACGCTCGAAGACCTGGGAGAGTATCAGCGCAAGTTCCAGAAGATCTCGAAGTTTCTAATCCTTAACAAGAAGCTCTCCCAGCTCGACTGTGACACCCTCTTCCTTGCTGGACTACTGACGGACTTGGGCAACCAAGTCCGGCAATGACTTCTCATTACAAAGATAACGCATCACCGTCAGACCCTTACCCCATAGCAGATACCATCGACGCCGCCCAGTTTCTTCTCACCAGCTTGGCACTTCGACCTTTACCCACAGCCAGCCAGCAACAGACCGCCCAACCGTACTACCCAGCCTGGGCAGCGCCAGTACCAATGCCTCAAGTACCGCAAGTCCCGTCATCCAGTGGCGCTCCTGTCATCAAGCAGGAGCAGGTAAACCTCCAACGGTCTACGAGACTGAAAGAATGCACTTTCTATGGCGACCCCGCCCATTTTATGAACAGTTGTTCCCACGTCGACACCTACTTGCAGACTGGTAAAGCATCCCGAGGTACTGACAGCCATATTTACCTCCCCAACGGGAAGCGTATTCCATGCGTTCCTGGCACTCGTTGCCTTCGGGAGTGCATAGACCGACTCCCAGCACAGTCTGCCCCTGCTGCATCAGCTGTCACAGCTGGCATGATTTCATTACGTTCACCCAAGATTGACACCATTGTAGATATTGACCCCTCAGTTTTTATGGTCCCAGAAGCCACATCTACAGACGACGAAGAAGAAGATAGTCCGGACCTCGACGACCCGGACTTCAGAAGTTACCTATCACACGCCTGGGCAAGTTTTCAGGCAGACCGAGCGAAGGACAAGGGCAAGTGAGTTCGTTTCGATGGGGTAGAAGTCCCCTCTCACCACCCTGCTCGTCCAGCTTCTCAGTCTCCCACCGTCGAAGAAGACATCGAGATGTCAGAGATCGCGGCGGCTCGGTCTACTCCAGCCACCCCTACTAGACTGGTTACCCCTGCCGCTCCCATCACTCCAGCTGCCCCGACTAGACCAGCCACTCCTGTCGCCCCTGTCACTCCATCCAAGCCTGCACTGACACCATTTATCCCATCATCATCCTCTATTCCCAAACCACGCACCAACACCGCATACCCTGCCATACCAGCCCCTACCAGACAGTTTCATTACTCCTTCCCGTTGGAGGACGAAGCAGCACCCAAGAAGATACTAGACCAAGTACTCGAAACGACCATACTGGTACCATTTAAAGAGCTAATTTCGGTTGCACCAGAAGTCCGAAAGCAGTTTAGGGACTTGGCAACCTCGAAATGCATTCCTCTTGCAGCAAACGAAGTCCACGTTAACAAGCTCTCAGGTCAAGACCCTGGAGCTATCTCCCGTTGTTTCAACGATAGTGTAATCCGGAGCGATGATGGACTAATCATCGCTCACCACAGCGTTCCTCTCAGGTCTCTCAAAGCCAAGGTCTTAGGTACCCCGATCACCATCACAGGCATACTCGACTCGGGTTCAGAAATCATTGCCATGCCCAAACAGGTATGGAAGACCCTTCGCTTACCAGTCCAGTCAGACCACGTCATGACCATGTCCAACGCGAACACAACTACCCAATCGACCATCAGTGTCATCGAAAACCTTCGGTTAGACTTTGGCGCCAGGGAGGTCTGTGTACAAGTCCAGGTCATCCCACGCACCAACTTCGATCTATTACTCGGCCGACCCTTTCATTGCCTCATGAGCGCTACCACTGACAATTTCCCAGATGGCTCACAGAATATTACCCTATGTGACCCTAACTCTGGAAAAGAGTATAAACTACCAACTAGATCATGGACTGAAGGATGTCCACAGTGCCAACAAAATCTACCGTGCGCTAACCACCAATCCATCATCAAGATGGGCTTTTTAGAAGTCGATGATCCACAGTCGGGTCAAGGACATACCGCTACCCTTGACTTTTCCTCTTTGACCCCTCCCAACCGGTCTTCTTACCGGTCTTCTTCTTTACCTTGGTCTTACATCCCGGACTACTGATCTACCCCTTGAACCTCTTCGTATATCTACCTTTCTTCCAACCAGCCATCTCTTACCCCATCTCATATTCCCACTGTTTTTTCTACATCTTCTTATGATTACCAACCTCGACCAGTCATGGCACCTCTCAAGGAGGAAAACCATGTGCTGCGTCGGCTTCCTGACAACCCCCTCACCGGTCTATTACCTCTACCTTTACCGACTCACCTACCGTACTTTCTTCCCGGACTACGTTTTACCTGAAAATGTGCTGACACTCTAGACCTCAACCCCCCGAAATGTCTTATGCCTAGAGAAGCCAAGATACCGACAATTCGCATCTCCCCCACTGATTCCCAGGCAAATGGCATAGTCGAACGATGCCATTTCGATGTCCGGGAGGCCATCATCAAAACCTCCCAGTGGGGGGAGTCTCGCTGGCATCTCGCTGCTCACTCGGTCTTTTGGGCCGAGCGCGTCACCATACTTCGGTCTACCGGTTTGTCACCTTATTTTATGGTCCATGGCATTGAGCCACTTTTTCCTTTTGATATCGCTGAAGCTACTTACCTTGTTCCCTTCCCTAACGAAGAACCGCTCTCACCATCTGGACTTATAGCTTGGAGAGCATGACAACTCCAGAAGCGCCAAGAAGACATAGACTCAATCGGTGAACAAGTCCGCAAGGCTCGATTTGAGTCAGTGAAGCACTTCGAGGCTTCATTCAAGAATTGCATCAAGGACTTCAATTTCCGCTGTAGAGGTTGATACACCTCTACGTGTATAACCTTATGTTTTCCATGTTTTCATCATTTGACTACTTTACTTACTTCTGTTTCACGATAGTCCGATTCGTCGGTCTCCACAGTCCAGGACAGACCTGTCGGACTAGTGCGTACACCGACCGGACTCATCTTCGCTATATTTTTCATACTTGGTTACTATTTTTGTAAGTTCCCCTATTTTCTTTTACTTTGCCTTTCGGCTCGTAGCTCTGACGTCACCTTAGACATTCGGGCTACTCGGGACCGAGTCGGGATTTTCCGTCGCAGCCCGTCAGGGTCTGTATTTCATATTCCCGGTCTCGACCCTTTCCTTTTATGTCATTAGGTACATAGTCCATGCATTTCCCTCCATACTTACAAGTCCGAGTATGCCCGGACTATAAATTTTGTACTCATCATTTGAAATAGCAGCTTTCTACCGTTTGCTCACCACCGTCACCGTTACCATTGGGATACCGCTCCCTCACCGTTTTCACCGTCTACCGCACCGTTTCTTTCGACTGTACCGCCAGTCTTCACGTATTTTTAACGACTACACCGACCGGACTACCATTACGACTGTCCGGACTGCGTCTGGACTATACACGTTTGTGCCCAAACTTCGTTCTAGGACTAACCCTTTGCTCTAGAGTCCCTCTGGGGCGAACATATCGCCCACCCATCACCCACAGACTACTCCCAGGTGGCCAGGACTAACAGTCCATTCAACCACCTTCAAGTCTTTTCACCGCCCTGGAAGTCTTGTTTTAGTCTGCAATACGCACATAGAAAAGGAGCTAAACCAAAAGACGAAGCCTAGGTACCTCGGTCCAATGGTAGTTCTTTGCCAGACTACTGGAGGATCTTACATCCTGGCCGAGTTGGATGGTTCACCCTCCAAGCTTCGATATGCTGCCTTTCACCTCATCCCTTATTATCCCCATTTTCATTCTTCCATTCCTGTCACTGAACTCACAGGTCTTGACGACGAAGACTTAGACAAATTTACCAACGAAGACCTCGATGAACCTCCAGACAAAGGAGAGTCGTCGGACTATAGTCCGGACGACTGACCACGCCGGTCTACCCAAGCCACCACCCATATGTAGATTTTCACTCTCTCTGTTTCACCCCGGGTTTCAACCGGTGACCTGTCTCTTCACATCGAAAAATATAACGAAAGAAAAAGCTATCTAAAAATATGAAAACACTAATGAAAAGCACTAAAAATTCTCCACAGACTCTTTTCCGCCTCGTCATCAGTCTCAAGTTATCATATATTTCCATCTCTCTGTTTCTCTCTACATTTCTTTTTCTCTAATGTGTCCTATATAACCGAACTTTCGTATAGATATTTTCAGAATTCAAACGCGCAAGGACACGGCGCCCCTTGATAGACGTACAATAGACTGCCCCTCCACTGAAAACAGTCCACCAAAGTCCAGGGAAATCCGCTAGGAATAGATGACGAAAGGACGATCAAAGAAGCCAAGTCGAGCAGTACCTTGCACCGAAGACCTTTCCCCACGGGACTATTGGTAGGAACAGACGTGAAAGCAGACCGAAGAAGACAAGTCAGGTGGTACCCCGCATCATCAGACCGGTATAGTCTGGCCGGTCTTACGCTCCCAATACCCATCTCTTTTTTAAGTCCTTTTCTCGATTTCTTTTCGCTTTTGCTTCTGTTTTCGTTTCCTTCTTATGTTTCAACGATTCCTCGCTATTCAAACACGCTGCTACTTCTACTCCGCCACCAGATCTACCGCCTCGATCATCACCACTACCACGCGTTATACCTTGGTCTCCTCGAACCGTGCTGTCCGGCCCACACCATCCTTCATATCTACTCGTCTTCATCGCAACCTCGTCCTTGGGCTCCATTACTAGACCGTCTCTGCCCGCTCTGTACCAATTTGTTTCGTTCACCATCGCTGCCCCAAACCACTGTACCACCGTCTTCTTATCCGCCGCCAGTCCTTCACGGTCGTCCGGTAACATCTTGGTCAAACGGGCACTCCGATAGCGTCAATCATAGACCAGAATGTGTTGGCTGGAGATTAGATTCTATGTTTGGGACATGGTGAAGCGAATATAGATGGACTTGGTTGAAGAAGATCGAAGACTGTCACTCAAGCGCCCTGCCATTTACAACTTTCACGCACGCATTCTTACCATTACGAAGATCTGACCGGGGATGGTCAGAAGCAAAGCCCCCCGCGGATGTAGAGGTTGATACACCTCTATGTGTATAACCTTATGTTCTTTTTGTTTTCACCACTTGTTCACTTTACTTACTTCTGTTTCACGATAGTCCGGTTCGTCGGTCTCCACAGTCCAGGACAGACCGGTCGGACTAGTGCGTACACCGACCGGACTACTCTTAGACATGATTTCTTACTTGGTTACCTTTTTCGTAAGTTTCCCCTATTTTACTTGACCTTTCGGCTCATAGCTCCGACGTCACCTTAGACGTTCGGGCTACTCGGGACTGAGTCAGGATATTCCGTTAGTATTTCATATTCCCAGTCTCGACCCTTTCCTTTTATATTATCATGTACTTAGACCATGCATCTCTCCATACCTACGTAGAAGTCCGAGTATGCCCGGACTATAAAATCTTGTACTCGTCATTTGAAATGACAGCAAGCAGCTTTCTACCGTTTGCTCACCACTGTCACCGTCACCGTTGGGATACCGCTCCCTCACCATTTCTACCGTCTACTGCACTGTTTCTCTCGACTGAACCGCCAGTCTTACCGTATTTAACGACTTGCACCGACCGGACTACCATTACAACCGTCCGGACTGCGTCTGGACTATCATTGTTTGTGCCCACCTTCATTCTTGGACTAATCCCTTGCTCTAGAGTTCCTCTGGGGCGAACGTAAATCACCCACCCATCACCCACAGACTACTCCCAGGTGGCCAGGACTGACAGTCCATTCAACCACCTTCAGGTCTTTTCACCGGTCTGACCATGTTATGACCATGTCGAATGCAAATACCACCCCCAAGTCGACTATTGGTGTCATCGAAAACCTCCGCCTTGACTTCAGCACTGGGGAGGTTTCCTTACAAGTCCAGGTCATACCACAGGCCAACTTCGATCTTTTACTCGGACGACCATTCCATTGTCTTTTGAGCGCTACTACTGATGATTTCCCAGACGGTTCACAGAATATCACACTTCGTGACCCAAATTCCAGAAAAGAGTATAAACTACCAACCTGGCCCTGGACTGAAGGATGTCCATGGTGTCACCAAAATCTTCCTTGCACTAATCATCAGTCCATCGTTGAGATGGGTTTTTAGCTTTTGATGATCCACCAACCAGTCGGGGAGAGAGTTTTGACGTTCTTTCTTCGACACTACCAAACCGGTCTATCTACCGGTCTTCCGTTATACCCCGGTCTTACACTTCGGACTACCAACCGATTACTCGGTCTTCTATGCTTTCCTATCTTTCTTCGACTCAATCGTCTTTAGTCCCTTCTCATATTTCTGTGTTTGCTTCTTCTTTTTACTATGATCTTAATTCTCATATTTGGGCATATAAGCCTGTCGCCAAGAAAGTCCAGCCAGTTGCTGCACCTCTCAAGGAGGAGAGTATCACATACTGCATCGACTTCCCAACGATCCTCTATCCAGACTATTACCATTACCTACTCATCCCCCAGACTTCGTCCCTGGGGAATGATTCACTCAAGAACGTGCTGACACTCTAGATCTCGACCCTGCTAAATGGCTTTGGCCAGAAGAAGTAAAATTAGTCCGGTGGATCATTCTCAATCACGAAAAAGCCTTTGCTTGGGTTGCTACCAAGCAGGGCCGATTGGATGAATGCTGCTTCCCACCAGTCAAGATACTGACTATCCCCCATACACCATGGGTACTTTGAAACATACCAATACCCCCTTCCACTTGGAACCAGGCGATTCAAATTATCAAAGATCGCATCACATCCGGAGTATATGAACCTTCAGTGGCTGCATACCGGTGTAGAGGTTGGTGCACCTCTACGTGTATATCCTTTCGTTTTCTATATTTCCTATACCTCTGTTGTTTTATTTGACTCGTTCCCTCACGTCTAACAATAGTCCGGACCGATAGTTCACCCGGTCTGGTCTAGACCGACCGGACTCGTACGTATACCGACCGGACTATTTCTTATCTTACCCATTCATTACTCAATTACTCTTTCATAAGTCCTTTCTTTTACTTATACCCTTATGCTCATGGCTTTGACGTCTCTTTGACGTTTGGGCCTTTTGTCATTTTTATTATGTCATCAGGTACTTCTTCCATGTGGTACTTAGAAGTCCGGGTGTACCCGGACTATAAAATTCTGTATTCGTCATTTGAAATGACAGCTACTGTTTGCTCACTTACCGTCATCGTTGGGAAACCGTCTCCCTCACCATTCACCGTCGAACGCACCGTTTTCTGGACTGTACCGCCAGTCTTCACGTCTCATCACGCTCTACGACGCCTGGACTACTACC
>JBBPMM010000874.1:0-11957 GCA_038090335.1 Solioccasus polychromus
CACACTCTCGAGGATTTGTACTGCATCTGTGTTTATATTCTGACATCTTCGACAACTACTGATGCGTTGTCGGTGATGGAGTGGGTCTAGATCGTTTACCCCGTGGAGAACGTGTCGAAATCCGACAGATTCCTTGATCAAGTGGGAAATAGCGCGATAGCAACCAGGATGAGGAAGACTGCTGGCAAATAAGAGGGTTATCGATAGGGGTTATTTGTCATTATTTGTGTGTGGTTCCATTGTTGCCGTTGCTGTCCGCCCTTGTTGTTCGAGGACGGCCAAAGCGACGAGCTCCATTTCTTGTCCTCATCCACAACGTTCTCTTCACCTCGTTTCTCCTTCTAAACCACCCAATTCTTTTATTTTTTTTCCTGCTGTCTGACGATGTTGATGAATCAGGTCCTTGATTCGTCTCGTTTGTTGGACGACCGTTCGCGCCCGCTCAAACGCTCTGCCTCTGTCGCATCTCTCCCAACCCCCCCTCGTACTCACCACAAGCGTTCACGATCTCGTCCACGCACGTCGCTGTCCCAGCATGACTCGGACGACAGTGATAGTGCTTCTGAGCTCCACGATGATCTTGGTGGATACGCCAATCGCATCAAGCGTGTCAAAACCGTTCGCAACAGCCCCACTCTAAGCGACGACGACGAGCACTCGGAAGACGAGAGCCCCGACCGTAAAAAGCGTCGCACGCTCAGGGTTCTCCCCGGCCACGACGAAGAGGAGGAGGACGAAAACGCGTTCTGGACGGGCCGGGCGTCGTGTGGGGACGAGCGGGAAAGAAGGGTACAGACGGACAAGGAGGAGAGTTCGCCTTCGCCTGCGATGCTGCGCTACCACGTCAAGGCCCCCGTATCGCCGCCACCGTCAAGACGGGTACCGACAATCCAGCCAGCACGCGCTGCGTCTGTCGAGCGTGAAGAACTTTCCCTTTCGTCGAGCTCTGCTGCACCTATTACACCGCCGCGCAAAAAACTTTTTTTGCGTGCCCCGTCACCCACCGCCGCCGACACGTTTAAAACTCCCACGAAGACCAAGGCGACCAAGATCTGGCCAGAACGTGATTCGCCAAATAACCCTTTCCTTATTGAGTCGAGTGACAAGGCAAGATTACCCTCAGAATGGGATAGTAGTGACGACGAAGAAGTCATCGGCGAGGCCCGGGCTCGGGAAGGAACGCCTACTCCCTCGTACGAGGAAAAACCGACGATTACATACGTCTTGTGAGTAACACGTGTATATACATGTCTGACATTTTTTCATTCGACTGTATTGCAGCCGAGGACAAAAGGCTACTTTTCACAACCCCCTTTACGGACTCGCTCCCGACGTGGTCGCCAATTCCAAACTGCCTATTGACCACCCTGATTTTGAAGCCACAGAAGCATGTCCTCCAAAGAAATTGTTTGCCTCTGTCGGGAAGCAAAAACCTCGGGATCGTAGTCTTGAGAATATTGCTGCTGCGGAGGCAAACAAGTGTCCCAAAGCTCAACCGTCGGAAGATGGCCACGACGAGACTTCAGAAGACGAACCAAATGCCAACGAGACTAAGTCTCGTAAAATGGGTTCTTCTGTAGAGGTTTCTCTCCTGGACAAGGCCGAGGAGCTGCATGCTGCTCGCGAAGTGCGAGAACACAAGGAAACTACAGCAAAAGCCCGTCTAGCTCACAAAGATGGCCTCCGCGCTGGGGCTGTCTTTTCGGAGCGGGATGAGCCTGCACGCCGTGCCATGGGACCTTTGCGGAGCGTCTAGATTGGTGCCGCGTACCTTTTCTTGTCTTGCGTTTTAGTTGCGTTTCATTCTTCCATCCTTCATATTTTACACGTGCACTTCTTGCCTATCAGCTCATGCGGACTTTGTTGCGACACCTTGTCTTCCCGCTTGCACCACCGTTTCCGATCCCTATTTTGCGATGCCCCCCTACGCTCCCATACGCTAACCCACACTACCCTATCCGCACGCACGATCCACTCATCTAACACCCCCTTTGTTTTACTTAGCCCGCTCTTTTTGATATACAAGCCTAAGTATATACGATAGGGTAATCGAATGCATCACCGCACACGCTCATTTCAATCCTCGCGATGGACGATAAGCTTTCAAGTCGCGCCTTACTGCTGGAAGTGGACATTTCATTGCGCCGTGGTGACGCTCTGACACATGTCATGCACCTCATCACGGTAGTTTCGTCCCGCCGTCGAGCCGGTTCGCTGGTTCCGACTGTCGGTCATTCGTCTCGTGCCTAAAGCCGATCGCGACGATGACATGTGATACAGACGTGACCAACGATAAGCTGTAAAGCTGCTGTAACACCACTAGTTGCGGCGGACAGATCGATCGCGACCTTTTTTTTCCGGTGTCGATAGATGTGACATTGGGGGGGGGGGGCAACAATGCATCTAAATAATCTGGATGATGTATATACGGGTACAGGGACCTGACTATAAAGAAATATACGACTGGGGGGTATGAGAGGTTCCAGACGGAGCGAAAATGGACCATATGTTTAGGATGGGGCAACACACAAACCACACATACACACACACAAAACATTGGCTCATTTTCTTTTGGTTCATGGGACAATTGGTTCGTGTCGTTGTTCAGGTTCGATGAAGGGGGGGTGAACGTTCGCGAGTCGGAGAGCTGGGGAGGAGTAGGGGACGGTGGCAAAAAAAAAAGAGAGGGAGAACTAGATGAGACGAGTGGTGAAAACAGATGAAAAAAAAAGGTGGAGAAACGACGCAGCGCTTTACTTGCGTGCACGTTTCTCGGCGAGTTCTTCCGCAAGGACAGCGTCTGGATCCCGTCCTGCGACTTCGGGAAGGAGAAGGGTAAAACCTGCGTTCGTTGGTCAGCAACGCCGTACAGCCATGCAAGGATGGGCGTAATCCGTTACTCACCGGCTCCCAGGATACAGCAAGCAAAGAAGACTGGAAGAAAAATCGCACGTGAATACCGACGCACGTGGGTAAGGGGGAAAAAAAAGGGGGTGGCTTACTCCAAAGTACGTTTGGCGTGCCGATAGAGGACGTGAGGGTGTTGAAAACGAGCGCAGAAATGATTGCGCCTGCTTTACCGCACGCGGCAGACATACCGTGTGCAAAGGCACGGTATTTCGTGGGGAAGACTTCAGCAGGGTAGCACTGCAGAACCGGGTGAGCCGTCAAATCGGACGAGCCGAAACGCCGTGGGGGAGACTTACGTATGTAGTACTAGTGGCGTGCAGGGCGCTGTGAGTGGATACGAACGGATCAAATCGAGCAGGGTCGACTCACGTGTTAGCACCAAAGTTGAAGAAGAACTAGTGGTGGCGGGGTCGGCACCGGTTTACAATGCGACATGTTAGACGCACCTGGAGGAACGCGAAGCAGACGATGAAGGAGGCTTTGTCAAAGGTATAGAATTTTCCAGCCAAAATTCCCACTGTGACGAGATCGGGCCGAGGTTACGCTAGATGGAGAAAACACGTACAGAACAGCGCAGCCATGAGGAATCCCTGTATTTGGATGACCTTGCGGCCGAGCTTCTCAATGGTCAACACCGACACATAGTAACCTAGGAACAAAAATAATATTTCTGATCAGAAGCACTGCTGACGAGTTAAACAAGAAACCGTACCGGGCACGAATCCGAGGACAGTAATGATGATGCCACCGGTGGAGATCTTGAAGAGTTTCTCCCATGCAGTACCGGTCTTACCAGCGAATCCGATCTCTTGGAGGACGACGTTCTGGTTCAGATTGATACCATAGAACCTGATCACACGACCCGAGTTAAACTCGTTGCCATATTTCCATAGAAAACAAAAACTCACGCGATGTCAAGCAAGAACCAACAGGTACATGTGCCGATCAAAATTTTAGCGTGGCGCCATTCCGACATGTACTCCAAGAATTCTGATAGAATGTGCGTCATCGCCGAGTATGAGAACCGTGGATGCAATTACCTCTGAAGTGTGCCTTTTTCTCCAACTGAGGGACGTCGACGGCTTCATCGGACGAGGTAACGCCAAGTTCCTTTTCTTTGAGGTTATCGGAGGAGTCACTGCTCATATGTTGTGCTTCCTCAAAACGTTTCGATTCAGGAAGAGTTAAACGCTGGTAAAGCGTGCCGAAAGCGGGTACGAGCGAGAGACCGATGCAGATGCGCCATACTGAAAAAATGAACATGAGCCGAACTCGGAGTCGTAGCAGAATGCCACTCACCCCCATCCACTTTGGATGTCTCGCCTAAGTCATTCATCACATGCTTGTAGCATGCCAGAACGATGATCACGACCAAGCTTCCAATCAGGCTCCCCCAACCCTGGTTGGCGAAAATGTACGCCAGCATCGTGCCACGCTTACGGATCGAGGCGCGATCACTGGTGACCGAAGCAGACATAGGGTAATCTCCTCCTACACCAATGCCAAGGAGAATACGGAACATGGATAAGTAGATCAAACAATTATCGGGGGAGAGAACACCTTCGAGAACAGTTACTTATCGTGCTTCGATTGACACGGAGTAGACTTACCAGTTGGCGTCGAGATACTGAGGATGGTTGCTACGATGATCAACATCAACTCTTTCCCGTCTTGGGCGCGTTAGTTTCATTGATTCGGGGCAACGTAACAGTTACTCACAGACGGTTTTACGACCGAGAGCGTCCGCAAGATAACCTAGAAAATGTTTTGAGTATGTGTGGAGGAGTACGTACAGCATGGACGCTTACCGAATCCAAATTGACCGATGACACTACCGATGTTCGCTGCAGCCTTCAGCAGACCTGAAAGGTTGTTTGGAAGGCTTTTTCCTCCATACAACCTGTATTGCAACATGGTTGAAACGGGCTAAATGAGAGATGACCGAGTCGTCGTAATGTTGGAGGGGCGATGCTTACGTTGATAATGAACAGATCATAGGCTGATTGGAGTTCGGTAAGAGGTTGAATCATGAAAACGTGGTAGACGAACCGTCCAAGAAGAACCCAACCTATGGAAGCGCGTACAATCAAGAGTCGCGTCAAAGGAGAGTACCGCATCCACTCACACCAGTAATACCCAACAGCTTGATTTCGGGCCAAGTTAGAATAAAAGGAGGCCTGTCGTTTGTGTCTTGTTCGTATACCTCAAGGGAGGTATTGTGGTTTTCGCGGGCTGCATCGGCCATGACTGCTGCAGGGAAAGAGAGCAGAGATGAAGGGCTATATGAGATAATGAGGTGCCGGCCTATAAGCGGTTTTGACAGCCTGTTCTTATATCCATTTGGCACGAGGTTTCCAAGCATTACGTGTTACATATCACAGCCGCATTTGGGTGCATCAGCGAATCTCCAGAGTGTTGATCTGAAGAACGTTTGAACCCCAGCGAATGCTAACATAGGCAAGCAGACCCAAAGCAAGGAAACGTTGGCCGCCCTCTTCCGGTGATCGCCATGGAAAATGCGATGGAACCAGATCACCCGCTCTGTTCCTGCAATCGGACCAACAGCAATTTTCCGGAACACTTGTCCGCGTTGCCAAGTAAACATTGGATCAGGGGTCCGGCTCGGTGCATCAAAATCACCGCTTTGCCCAGACTACCTTGCGTATATCGAACACTTGTACTCTAACGGTACGGCAAACCCCAGGGAAGTTCCACGCCGCAACTAACATTATTATTAATGACCAACCCAAGGCTATGGGCTGGTGGCAATGGTTGTCACCAGCCAGACCTTCTCGGCTAATTCAACTCGCTGATACCGGCAATCCGTTGCAGACTCTCCTGGCGAGCAGCATGATGGGTGTTCCTTACCGTCTAAATTCCACGTTTCGGAATGGGCATATAGAATGACGTGCGAAGCGACGCACGTTCACTACAAAGCGCATGACCTTATTTGTCCTAGCGCGGCAAGCGTACAGGTGCTACATACCGCATCACATCATTCTATCCCCCCTTGACTTGTGAGGTCGAGAGACTCGTTGTTCAGCGTAACGACTGCCACCCTGGACCCATGGCTTCTCAAAGCCAACCATCGTGCTCGTAGTGACAACATTTCTACACCGCCCGATTTACGCGCGAGAGGATAACGACGAGGTCAGTCATTCGTCCGGCCCACCTTATTAGTTGACAGTGATAATCAAGAACTTCACGTGTTTGGCATGGAGACCAGTTCATTTTATAGCCACGCGACAGGATAATCGCTATCGGACAGCAATGTCGGATTCCCTCGATCCACAAATATCACGGACTCGACAACCGGGATGAATTGAAAACCACCGTGCCGAGGGTCATCTAATTACATTCTGAACATTCCCAGTAAGCTTTTCCTCGTTCTCTTGTTAGTCGTGTGCGCGTTCCAAAGATGTATGGCCCATTCCCACTGGTTCAGACCGATCCTCGGAATATGTTCCTACGGAACAATCCACAGTTGTTGATCCTTGGCGGTACGAATGTGAGGTTGGGGCGGGTTGATCAACCTATTGTTGGACATGGCACACCCTTTTCTTCCGCTCGTCGTCACCCAATCTTTGAACGCTCGGCATTCCGTCATAAATATAGAAAAACATACGCAGTACCATACATATCTAAGTGACCTCGCGCACGCTCGGGAGATCTTAGTCTGAGAAACGAAAGTGCGCCGCAAGATTCAAACACCCAGGTGTACAAAAAGGATACGCCGTTCCGACGGTATGTTTACCGCCCTCTACATCGTTCTGCGTCAAGTCTGTGCTGCGCGAGCGTAACATAAATGACAAGATTCATTCACCATGATGTCGGATGCGATCTGGCCACATCATCCCCTAAGGACCACATGGTACCAGTGACAGCGAAAACTAGAGAACTGCATCGCCAATGGTAGTATGGCAAGCGGAGAGATAGGAAAACTGATGATTCCGCACATCACACCGTATCATCCGCTGGATTATCAGATGACCATCGTATAAATCCAGATTCAAATGGCTTCCCATCACAGGCGAAGTGCACCCAATCGTTCTTCTCAAGAGCCGCGGAAACACAATGGTCGTAAAGGTTGCGTAATTCCGAGGTGCCAAACGATGTCTGGCTAACTTGGCATCGACTGGAGCGAGTTTTTGATCGCCAGCGACACTGGCCTGTCTAACGAGGAGGAGACCTGGCGATTTCGCGGCAGAATTGGACGGAGCTCGTCGTTCAGCACGGATGAACGCTATCAACGTCTGCGTGCAGGATGAAATATAAAAGTCAGGTACGATGGGCCTTTCCTATGTTCTCCGGCAGCGCGTAATGAGAGAGGAGTAAGATTGGCAGTCGGGCACTACTAGATGCGCGTTCCGCGTGGTTGCGACTTTTGGGGGAAAGAGACCGCGGGAAAGATGACCGGGTCAACCTCGTTCACCACATTGACGCTCTTTGATCGTTTGATTGCTCTGCGAAGCTCTGAGGTCAGTTCATGGACACGCGATTTAGTGATCTTGAGCGGATGTGAACGGGATCTAGATCAATCAGTATTATAATCACATCGCATCCATACTGGCTAGCGTTAACGATGACAATAAGCCCGCCGATCTCTGCCTTTTGGAGCTCAGAGTAAGACAAGAGGACATGCGAGAAACAGGGCAATCCGCGAATTTCGGTTACAGCGTCCTGCGGTTGAACGTCGAGGCTCCATGCCCGATCGTGCTGCGTTGCATCCGGAGAATTGAAAATACTGCGCATGATCGATGTATTCCCTTTTCTCCAGATACAATAACGTTGTCGAGAGGAGGATGCGATTGCACAAGTTAATTCCAAAATACTCCGCGGCCTTGCTCGACAAGTACTACAGCAGTCATTGGCATATTATGACCGACGCACGCCGAGAAGGCATCTGTTACGAGCGATGACGCGTGCTTTTGAGAACAGCAAGATGCCGGGGTATGAGGTGCAGGGGTCATCAGGTGGCGGGCGAGTAATTGGAAGTAAGTTCGATAGGTCGCTGGGGTCGTGAAGTACCGAAACCCTTCAGCTCTACAAACCCACTCTCTAGCAGCGGTGAGGTTGGTAGAGGACGCTGTTTGCGTCATATGCGAGAGCTCGAAGTAAAGTAGAGACTGTAAGCTTCTTCTCGATCATTCGCCCCGTTTGCCTGCTCGAATCGAGCAAAATGGGCGTTTTCTAGAATTTTCCGAGGCAAATGTATGCGATAATGGCCAGGAGGGAGAAGCCGGAGCGCTTCTCGGATACGGAAATGCTCTCCTACGGGCCGTCCGTATCTCGCGGTTGGTTGTATCGAGAGGTCAAATAATGAGCAAGATTAATGATGCGGAACGAGAAGGGTGTCTTGGGGGAGCGAGTTCAACTGCTAGCAAAAAAGTTGACAGCATTCCAGGTCGACGAGGATGCCATGTTGAAGATCTATAAGTGCATTTATGCTCAATTTGATAGCCTCCTCAAGGTCCATAATACCACCTAGTTGCCCTGTGTCAAGCAGTGAGATAGACTGTAAGGTTGTCTAATGGCTGTGAACGATTAGGATGATAATTTTCTAGAGCGTTCCTCAAACTGTTCGAGACAACGACTTCTTCTAGGTTGCTTAATACTGATATCGTTCTGCGAGTCGACGGCAGGATCAAGGGCCTTTGTCAAGGGTCATAGTCTCGTCGAGGTGATTTGTTATGCCTAGAACCCAGTATAGGTCGACAGGCAAAGTACGAGGTTATTTAGCGAGGCGGGTCGATTCGGATGGCCTCGTAGGTTAAGTCCAAGCACTTCTTTGTGCATGGTTATGGCCTTTTCAAGGTCTCCCAGGGCTCCCGACCGTTTAAATGTGGTGAAAGACACTGTGAAGTTGTTCAACATTTCGTACCAAGAAGGATGACTGACTAGACAGTTTTCGAGCGCTTCTCTGCATGGGGTGGTGGCCGCCTTGAGATTTCCCACCCCGCCTGGTTTCTCGTATCGAGTGTAGAGACAGAAGTATGAAACAGTGTAAAGATATGTAGGGAGTATGGCCTCATGATCGTTCGAACGAGGCTCTGGTGCTTCTCTGTTTAAAGAGATTGTTTCTTTGAAATCACTGGTTGCACCCGAGCGTGGTACCGGTCGAAATGAGAGTGCTTAGGAATCAGTAATACCGATGCGGTCATAGGTGGTAAGACCGATCGCAAGTCATCACGAAAGTTGCAAAACCACGTGTCACATGGGTGCGTTCTCACGCAGAAATGATGTCATACGTCTTTATCCGAGTGCGACTGACCGTACTCGGATAACGATAAGTGCATATCGAACTCTTTTCGAGCATCGATCGACAATATATGGCCGTTTTCGGGCCGCCAGGAGTCATATATGATATAGTTATCCAGAGAAATAAGTTATAAACGGATATATGCCCTCTCGAGCAAAGACCGACCACTTGAGTGATGACTCGTTGAAGAATCAATGGATCATATATGCTCGTTTTGCAGTCATTAGGTATCGTATACATTGTAGTTGCATAGAATAATGTATTATATGCACATATAGACACTACCTAGGATAGACACAAACATCAATGCATGGCTGCTACAAAGCCCCATATCCCTCCTTGACAAGAACTTGATCGTTGAGTTCTTCGCCCTCATCCAGGATGATCAGGTCTTCCTTGTCATTCAGCAAGTCTTCCTCTTCCTTTTTCTCGATTTCCTCTTCTCCCCTCTTGTCCCTATCAAGATCAGACATCACATCAATGTCACCATCATTGTTGCTCACCTGTGCAGCATTTTTGTACTCTTCATTGTTGTCTTCTGCCTGTAAATTCATGGTGTTGTTGGACAGAAGAAGTTCATCCCATTGTCTGGAACCTTTGTGACAGATACTGCCACCATGGTATCACATGAACATGTTGTGGTCCACAAAGCTATGTGGTCACTGAGCACAGAGTGGACTGAATGGAAAAAGAGAAAGAAACTTACATATTGATATCATAGTAATTCCAGCTTTCATCTTCCTCCCTCTCGTCAATGACAAATGTTGGCTTTCTGAGTAGCTTACCCATTACTCCTATCTGAAATGACAGGATGAGATGAACACCACATATCACATCGTTAGGATTGAGAAAACTGAACATGTCCAGATCATTTTTATGCAAGAAACCAACCTTGGTGAGATGTCAAGCAGAAAAGCCAGATGGCATATTAGTTGCATGACTGAATCAGCACACAGAAAGGGATGTCAAATCACTTCAAATCCTCATCATTGTTCCCATCACCATAATCCTGCATATTGACATGGAAGATATGGATGATGCATGCATACCAGTATGGATGGTGCACTTCATCCATTTCTTGAGAAAGAACAGTCACATTGGAATGTCTCTGAGGATGGCTGGCTCACATGGAAATAAGCTCATCTGTGCACTTCATGCAGGTTGAGGCTATGCAAATGGGTTGCTAGGAAAAAGGGTACTGGAACTAAAACTATGAAAACTGGTGAGAGCGAAAGCCTGAAGAGCTTTCTACTACCTAATCACATACCTTGGCTAGTTGAGAATGGCAATGGTCACAGATTTGACACTGTTGAGTCAGGGTTGGTGTCAAAGTTTAAGCCTAGGTATTAGGATATGACTGCTTAGTCAATGAGTATAAAGCTACTAACCCCACATGGTCACAGTCACAGTCTCAATCATCCAACTTTACTTCCAATGTCAATCATCCACCCACAATGACCCAGCTCAACTCTACCAAGGTCAACTCTACCAACACTGAAGCCCACCTCTATGGCAATGTCATCATGCTTGAGGTTGACAACCTCCTCAAAGGCTGGCTGACCTGTATTATTGAGTTCACCCTGGAGAATCTGAGTTCCATCATATGTATTCCACCAAATCATGCATATATGCTTACATTTCTATCATAGAAACTTGTCCTGTACCTTAAGGATGTCCCCAAGTGCACATACATGGAGGCCACTAGCTCCAACGATAAATGGGCCATGCATGTCAGCAAGGAGGAATGCCTGATTGTGGCAATTGACATGAATATCAAGGTGTAAGTAGTAAGATTATTGTTTTATCAATTTTTTGTCATTATTCTTGACTGCAACTCCAATGAAGTTACCCACCCTGGGCCTGCTATCAGTGACAGCATGAACACCAGATCTGATGATGAATGATCTCACTCAGCAACTGTTACTCATGAGTGAGGTGCAACATCAAGCTCATCCACTGCTGTTGAAACCTCAAACTTAATGTCCCCTGGATCAGGACCATCCACTCTGAAGGGGTGAAAACAGCTTGTGGGTGATCTTTTTGATGATGGCTCTCTATTGACCTCAGAGGAGGAGCTCGAGAGTACTCAGGTCATCAAGAAGAAACATGGTCTATGCAGGCAATGTGCCAAAGTGGTGTAGCAAAGTGTCATTCACTCCAGACTCTGTACAGTTGCTAATGTGCTCAGGCTTATTTTTTAGACATTCAATTCTTCATTCACCCAGCATCACCTACAAAATTGGCACCTGCAAAGGCTAGAACACAATGTATAGTGGCAAGAGCCTAGCAGCTCAGACTTAGAGAAGTACTGACTCTATACTGGCACATAGTAAAACCTGCCACTAATGTGTCAGTTCACTGCACAGAATTCCCACTCATTCATCATCCATGTTTGCTCCATGTTCAGTCATCTGAGTTGATATCACACAATGGACTTGTTAGGAGCATTGCCCATCATGGTTGGACAGTTTTACTCACCAAGAACATAGGTACTGTATATGGTTATTGTTGTGTTACTAGTTACATACACTACAGCTTATGTGCATATAACCTGCAAACAGAGGTTATATTCTCAGATATGTGTTGATTGCAGTGAAATGTAATATTTAGTGTGATACAGTGACTCCAAAAAGCATTGCAATGTTTAACCCTGATGCAGTACATGAAGTGCACTGCAAACACACTTAAGAATATCATCTGGCTTTGGTGGTATAAAAGATAGTACATACTCTTGGCTACAAATTTGCTCCCAGGATCATGTGATTTTGTTCAAGGGTTGTGAAGTTAT
>JBBPMM010000875.1:0-11947 GCA_038090335.1 Solioccasus polychromus
CTATAGCCAAGAGTAAGCTCTTTCATTCATACAGCCAAGGTTTAGGACAAGGTTTAGGTGTTATTGTGTTTTGGTGCATTTAGTGCAAAATGACCAAACATTGGGACAGTTTTTTGAGCCACTGTAGGACAAGACAGGTTCAGATGGAATGCTCAAGGACATTCAAGTCCTCAACATTGATGAGGTTCCCACTCAAGAGGTTTGCGCTTGTGATCTGAATAAGTTCTTTAGTCCTGTCTACATAGTCAAAAATAACAAAAAAGTAAAAAAGTTTGTGAGTGTAAGAGATGCTTTTAAGTAATTCTATAGTGACCTCCAAAACCCTTTCAATAACTAACCCTGGTGCAGTGCATGAAGTGCACTGCAATCACCTGAAACAATTACATCAAGCTTTGCTAGAGAGAAAGATAGTACATACTCTTGGCTACAAAACTGCTTCCTATGTCATGTGATTTTGTCCAAATTTGGTTTGGTTATAAGCAATATAAAATGGTAACACCATTGAAAGGGTTTTGGAGCTTTTGAGCTATAAAGGGTATTTAGTACTTGGTGTAGCCTTTTTTTGCTTTAAGCACTACCTGAACTCTTCTAGGCATGTTTTCAATCAACTCCTGACACTCCTCAACTGGTATCTTCTTCCACTCCACCTGAACTCTCCCACAACTCATGAATTTCCTTAGGAGGGTGTTCATACTCTGCAAGCCTCCTTCTGTGATACCTCTAAAGGTATTCAATATGGTTTTAGTCAGGAGATCATGCAGGCCATACCATAGTCCCAAAATACTGCTCCTCTAGCCACTTCTTTACCTTTTTGCAAGTATGCTTGGAGTCATTGTCCTGCTAAAAAGGTGATATTAGAAGGATTAAGGCCATAATGCTCCAAAGTATTGAGGAGTTCATTCTTCAAAATTTCAGGATAAAGGTCCTCATCCATTCTATGATCAATCTTAGCAACATATCCAACTCCCTGCCAAGCCATAGAGCCCCACATCATCAAGGAATCCCCTTCAAACTCAATGATTCCTTGGACCAACCTATTATTCTGTTACAATTTTCCTCTTAACCCCTATTTTCCTTCTATCCCAGTTCTTCCTGTTGAATTCCTCTACCTTCTTTGATTCCAATTCTTTCCATTTTGCCTTGCAGTACTGGAGCTGTACCATTACCTTTTTTGTCCATATTCTCTGGAACCTTCTAGATAGTTTCCGTTCTTGTTCCCTGGTCTGTGCACACCCTCTGTACTATAAATAGTTGGCCTTCCCTTCTTGTACCTTAGCTAGTTCTATGCAATCCAAGCCTAGTAACCAGCAAGCCGCTCTTCAAGTGAGATTCACCACCATTCCGCTATACCAGGTAGCCTGTTACTTCACCATCATCCATTACTATGAAGTCCTGTATCAAGTGATCTACTTCATCACGACTGTTGCCCAGTGCGACCTGCAAGTTAGAGTCAAGTTTGTCCAATGAGGGACAACTATCACCATTGCCATCCTCATCGGAGTTTGGCCTAGCAGGAGACATAGAATCTTCCATCAATTCTATTTCATTGGTTACTAGCTGAGTTACTAGCCTCAGTGTAACAAAAGAACTAGCTCTTCCTCACTGTCCTCTACTTAGCGGACAGAAACCCTCTACCCACCATTACTCCCCCTCGAGGACCGGCATACCCTTCCATCTACCAACAAAAGAAGAAACCCTCCAACCCTTACTCCATACCCTTCACCTCCTCCTCCTTCATTCCCCTTGAACACACCACATCCTTTCCAGACCTGCCATCAGAAGTACCCATCAAAGTAGAAGAAGAGCCCACCCTTGAGTTACCCTTAGACCCATGACTAAACATCAACTGGGAGCAAGAACTCAACAACAATCAAGATAGAGTCTTGGTGTCATGACTAGCACAAGAATCCTTTGACAAAGAAGAAATTTGGAGAAGAGTAGAAGCTTCTTGCAAACAGAGATGTGCTATTGAAGAAGAAGACACCCATTGAGTAGCAGAATACCTCAACAGGAGACAACAAATGGCCAAGACCACCGAACTGAAAGCTGGCCTTCCCAATGATTTCTCAGGAGAATTGGAAGATGCTGTAAGATGGATGCTCACTATGAGAGCATATTTCAAAATGAATGATGACCTCTATGATGACAAGGTGAAGATCCTCACCACCCTGAATAAGATAAGTAAGGGATGAGGAAAGGTCTTCTCTGAAGGTTGGTTTTATTGACTTGAAAGCCCTAATCTCAAGGACAAACAATGTACTTTTGACATTATGGCTGCTGATTTTGCTAAGACCTTTTTCCCCTTCGACACTGCCAGAAGGGCCTGACAAACCATCCGAAACCTTACCCAGAACACGAAGGATAAGGACAGGTTCACCAAGTATGTAGCAGACTTCTCTCTTGCAGCTGCCCAGACTGGCCTTGCTGACGAAGAAGCTCTTATCAAATATTTTGGGAGGGGATTAGATGAAAAGATCACCACAAATATCCTCTCTATGGCCGATGTCCCTACCACTCTTCAAGGGTGGATGGAACAGGCCAGCAAATTTAATGCGCAACTGGAGCACATCAAGGACATGCAAAAGGGTCTCGGATGGTGGGACTTCACCCACAGGAAAGATCCTAATGCCATGGAGGTGGATGCAATCTGCCTCTCCCCAGTTGAAAAAGCACACCATATCAGAGAAGGATGCTGCTTTATCTGTCACAAGAAAGGATGCACCACCTGAAACCATCCTTGAGATGGAAAGAAAGAAGGGAATTCTCCTCCCCCTCGACCACCATGAAACCCCACTTGAGCAGCCACTGCTACTGCCAAGAACCCTCTCCCTAAAGAACCAACCCCACCTTCCAATCTAGACTGATACATCAAAGTTCTCAAAGGATGAAAGGTAGATCAGAAGGAGTCAGTCAGAGTTCTTCAAGCCTGCTTTGAAGAAGGAGAACCTGAAGAGGAAAGAGTTGTGAAATCCAACTTAAAAGAGAAGTTGGGTTTTTAAAGCAGAGGGAAGTATCAGCATCTTCTCCTCCAGAACAATCCACTCCTGTCATTTGTACCAATAGGAAAGAGAAATCTATTCGCATTCCCATCTCTCTATCCCATGGAGCAAAAACTGCTGAGATACAGTAAAGGCCCTATTAGACTCTGGTGCCACTGAAAACTTTGTCAACCCCATAACAATTGCCAAATACCAACTTCCCACTAAACGACTTTGACTCTCCATTAAAGCATCCAATGTAGATGGATCCGAAAACAAAGGGGGGTTCATCCGCAGAGAGGCTTGCCTGGTCCTAAAGATAGGCGAGCAAGAAGAAGTTGTTCACTTCCTGGTTCTTAATTGCGGGGAAGACCGAGCCATCTTAGGAATTCCCTGGCTCACTAAGGTTAATCCAATAATAGATTGGCAGACGAGAATGGTTTCCATCCCTGACACTCCGGTAAATGAAAATGTGGAAGGGGATGCCCTTGAACAATGATATCTAGTGGAGTCTTTATGAAAGACCACCATCGCCACCAAAGCAGCAATAGCTGCCCCCAAGAAGGAGAAAACCCTACCACTGGAATACAGTGAGTACGCCTCAGTATTCGAGGAAAAGACCCATGATCTTCTCCCTCCTTCCTGACCCTTTGACCATGGGATTGATTTAGATGACTCCTTCATCCCAAAAGTCACTAAAGTCTACCCTTTAAATCCTAAAGAGATGGAGACGTGTAAGGGGTTTGTCAATGAACATCTCTGAACTGGACGTATCATACTGTCCAAATCTCCTCAAGCTTCCCCATTCTTCTTTGTTCTGAAGAAAGATGGCTCTCTTCACCCATGCCAAGATTATCAATATGTAAATTCCCATACTATCAAAAATGCGTATCCTCTTCCCCTCATATCCAATCTCCTGGATAAGCTAAAGGACTTGACTATCTTCACCAAGTTCGATGTACAGTGGGGGTATAATAATGTCCTCATTAAACCCGAAGACTGCTGGAAAGCGGCTTTCATCACCCCCTTCAGCCTCTTCAAACTGACCATCATGTTCTTTGGACTCTGCAACTCCCCTGCCACATTCCAAGTATTTATGAATGACGCTTTCCAAGATCTTCTCTCAGAAGGATGGGTTGTCATCTACATGGATGACATCTTGATCCATTCCTTTGATCCTATTTTACATCGAGAACACACCAAGAAAGTCCTCGAAAGATTACAGGATCTCCATCTTTCTTTAAAGATCTCTAAGTGTTCTTTCAATGTCATGGAAGTTGAATACCTCAGCATGATTATTGGTAATCATCAGGCCTTGATGGATCCTGCCAAACTGAAGGCCATCGAAGAATGGAATGCCCCGACCTCTGTTAAAGGAGTCTGCTCCTTCCTGGGCTTTTGTAACTTCTACAGGAAGTTTATCACCAATTTCTCTACTATTGCACAACCTCTTATCGAATTAACAAAAAAGTCCGTTCAGTGGCACTGGGATCCCCCTCAGGAAAATGCCTTTCACACCCTACAAAAGATTTTTATGACTACCCCAGTCCTTCAACTTCCAGATACCACTTCCCCCTTCTTTGTCATGACCAATGCCTCCTTAATGGCCATGGGAGGTATCTTAATGCAGAAGGATGCCAATGGTGACCTCCATCCTTGCACCTACCTCTCCCGTACACTCTCCCCTGCTGAACAAAATTATGACATCTATGATCAAGAACTTTTTGCCATCATACATGCCCTCTACGAATGGCATCATTACCTTCAGGGTACCTCTTGCCCAGTCACGATCCTTACAGATCATAAAAACCTCTCCTATTTTCATAAACCACATAAGCTTTCTCTCTGTCAAGCCTGCTGGCTCCTTTTCCTACAAGATTTCGACCTCATTTTTACCCATACCCCTGGATCTCAGATGGGCCAGGCAGATGCCCTCTCCCACCATAACAATGTCGATACCACTGACGATAATCAGGATGTCACCCTTCTTCCTGACTCTGTTTTTGTCCATGCAATCGATCTCACATTATCCAAAAAGATTGCCCTCTCTTCCTCCATGGACCCTCTTGTTGTCAATGCCATTGCTAAATCGATGGAAAACTCCCCACTTTTCCCTTGTTCCTATCTGCAAGATTGGACCTTCGATGATGGTAAACTTTACTTCCGTAACTGCCTCTATGTTCCAGAATCCCTCTGCCATGATGTTGTCTCCTCCATTCACTCATCCTTCACTGGTGGGCACGGTGGAATCTTCCATACTCATGCCCTGGTTGCATGGGACTTTTGGTGGCCTGGCCTCTCCACCTTCGTCCATCGATTCATCTCTGGCTGTGCTGTTTGTCAACAGCATAAGGTGAATACCCACCTGACTGTTCCCCTGCTCTCCCCAATTCCCTCCTCTGCTTCTTGACCTTTCGAACAAATTTCCATTGATCTCATTACAGACCTCCCTCCTATCCATGGCTTTGATTCTATTTTGGTCGTGGTCAACCACAGCCTTATGAAGGGGGTAATTTTCTCCCCTTGCTCCAAAAACATCAATGCTGAAGGTATTGCCCAACTCTTCTTGGGAAAAGTTTTCCCTAGATTCAGACTCCACTCTTCTGTCATATCAGATAGAGGCCCCCAATTCGCATCTGCATTTGCATGAGAACTCTCCTGACTCCTAGGATATGACTTATGGCTCTCTACTGCATACCATCCCCAAACTGATGGAGAGACTGAATGAGCCAACCAATCCCTAGAAACCTACCTAAGAATCTTCTCCAAGGGTCGTCCAGACAAATGGGTGGACTTACTTCCCCTAGCTGAGTTCTCTCACAATTCCAACATACATGCTCTGACTCAAAAGACCCTGTTCTCCCTGATGTTCAGATACAAACCAAGGGAATACCCCCCTCTTGGAAAAACCTTTATCCCCACTTTGGAAAAATGGCTTTCCCTCCTTGATGAAGCACAGAAGGAAGCCATTGCAGCTCATGAGAATTCTGCTCGGATCATGAAAGAAAGGACTTTCTCCAAATTTAAACCATGGAAAGTCAGAGATAAGGTATGGCTAGAAGCACAGAATCTCTGCTTTTGTTACACCTCCAAAAAGCTCCTCCCACAATGTGAAGGCCCCTTCGAAATTTCGAAGGTCATGTCCCCCATCGCCTACAAACTTCAACTCCCACCATCTTGGAAAATTCATAACGTCTTCCATGCATCACTCTTATCATCCTACCGGGAAACCCCGGAACATGGACCCAATTTCTTAAAACCACTGTCAGAAGAGATAGAAGGAGAAGAAGAATGGGAAGTCGAAGATATCCTTAATCACCATGGGACATGAGGGCAGAGACAATACCTCATAAAATGGAAAGGATACTCCTCTGCCAAGAATACCTGGGAACCCAAGTCCAACCTAGGAAATGCCTCCAAGGTCCTTGAAGAGTATAAAGCTTGATGACATCTTTAAACTCCAACTAACTGCTTCTCTTACCCATCTTGCCCCCATTCATCAGTCACCTTCTCTGTTCACCATGTCTTCCCCAGCTGTCTACTCTGAATGTCTCCTAGTCTACTATTGTCACATTCTCTTCAGAACTGTCCTTGCCGACCCTCGTCCTCTCTTTGCCATCGAACATGATCCCCTGTGGGATCAAGCCACCCCCCTACAATCGTTGGTATGCCTGTACCACCAAATTTATACTATAGACCTGCTCCTCCAATGCTCTCAAATGGGAGCAAACCCCATCTTTAGACAAGCCCTTGACCATTCCATCCAGCAAATGCTGGACCATCTTCTAGATGTAATGTATAATGAAGGATTCTGGTTCTTCATTAACCGAATCCCCTCTTCCCTTATCCCCATCCTTCAATCTCTTGTAGACAGCCTTACCCCCTCTGAGGAGGATCTCTATCGAGGTCACCCCCTTACCACTATGGACCATATCTTACCCCATTTCCTCCTCACCTCACTCACTACTCCTGTTACACTAGGGCTTAGCAACCTAGCTAGTAATGAGTATAGTAGACTCGATGGTAGAGTCGATGACGGCAATTGGGCCAGATCCCAACGACGATGATGATGAGTAAGAGGGTCCCTTCTTGGACAAAGGTGTATCTGATAGCCAGGTCTCATTGGGCAACAATGACAATGAAGAGGAAAGCATTTAGAGGCAGCTTGCCTAAGAGATCTCACTCAAGGGTGGCTTGCTGGTTACTAAGCTTTAGAATGCATAGAACTAGCTAAAGTACGTAGGGTAAAGACAAGGTATTTATAGGTCTGTAATGGGTGCACAGACCATGTACAGAAAAGGAATACTTCTAGAGAGTTCCGGAGTATAGTACTAGAAAGGAGATGCACAGCTCCAGTGCTGCAAGGAAAAAGGAGAATGCTTAAGTAAAGAAATGAATAGGGGTCCATCTCGTAACATTACCCCCCTACTAGGTGTTTGAAGTCCCTTTCAAACGTCTTCTTTGCTTACAGGAGGGTTATTCCCCAATGAAAGGGGACAATATCCTCATGGATGGTTAGTCTTTCCACAAGAGGAACAGGGTAAACCCTTGCAAAGACAAGCAGGGTGCCCAGGAGCCCAGAGGAAGCAGCGGGGGCAGCAAAACTTGATACACTCCCCATGCCAATGTCCCCATTCTTGGCACTTGAAACATTGGCCAAGGCGAGGAGGGGTCTGCGGGTGTTCGACGTTGATTGGGTTCATGGGCAAACCTGGGGAGGCATCGGCGATGATCACGTCTCTGTCGATTGGAGGGGGGACCAGTAGAGTGGGAGATACCAGACTTCCATAGGAGGAGGAGGAGGAGGTGGATGAAGGTGGGGTCTCTATCCTCATCCTCGGGTAGGGACTGGGGTTGCGACTCCTGCATCGAAGAGTCCTAGACAGGGTAGTGGTAGGTGGGGTAGGGGTCCTTGGGTGGTATATAGGCGATGAGGGTTGAGGTGTGGGGGAGCACTGGATATAAGGCGGTGGATGAGAAGGTCCAGCAGGGACCAGCCAGGGGGTGATATGGGAAGTGTTGACGGAGATTAGTCTGTCATAGACGTCCTCTTCAGATGGAGTTAGGGAGGTGATGAGGGGAACTAAGAGGTGTTGAAGGGCCGAGTTGGGTATTTGGTTAATGAACCCCCAGAACCCCTCATAGTGGAGGAGGTCGAGGACGTGGTGGTGAATGAGGGAGTGGGAGTCCGCAAGGGTCTGTTGGGTAGTATGGGAAGCAGCCGAGTGGAGTCGTTCATAGAGAAGATGGTGAGTTAGAGTCTGATGATACAGACATACAAGAGCCTGGAGGGTGATGGTGCGGTTCCACAGACTGTCTCTCTCGAGAAGGAACATGGTGCGGGGGTCTGCAAGAATACCAGCATAAAGGAGGCAATGATGGTGGTCTGGGAGTCTCTGGGCATAGACGTGGATGAAGGTAGTGGGAGTGGCAACATTGGATGACATGGTGAAGGTACTGGGTCAAAAGTGGTTGGGTCGGAGTTCAAAGGTTTTGTCGTCTTTTATAGTCGTTCAGTATTTCTGAAGCATTTCCCAAATTGGACTCTGGTTCCCAGGTGTTTTCGGCGGAATAGTATCCCTTCCACTTTACCAGATATTGTCTTCATCCGTGTGTTCCCCGATGACTAAGGACATCTTCTACCTCCCATTCTTCCTCACCTTCTATCTCCTTGGATGGGGGTTTTAGGAAGTTTGGTCCATGTTCAGCCGTTTCCCTGTAAGGGGAAAGAAGGGATGTGTGAAATACGTTGTGGATTTTTCAGGCGGGAGGGAGTTTCAACTTGTAGGTGATGGATGATATGACTTTCATGATTTCAAAAGGTCCTTCTCTTCTGGGGAGTAGTTTCCGTGAAGTGTGGTGGAAACAGAGGTTTTTTGCTTCTAACCACACTTTATTGCCAGCTTTCCAGGGTTTGAACCTAGAATAAACCCTTTCTCGCATGATTCGAGCAGCATTTTCGTGAGCCGCTGATGCTTCTTTTTGGGTTTCCTCTAGGAGGGAAAGATGTTTTTCCAGAGCAGGGATAAATGTCTTTCCTAGGGGTGGATAAGCTCTTGGTTCATACCCAAACATAAGAGAGAATGGGGTTTTCTTGGTGGAGGTGTGGACATTGGCGTTATGGGAGAACTCTGCCATAGGGAGCAGATCGACCCATTTGTCAGGTTGGCCTTCAGAGAAGATGTGGAGGTAGGTTTCCAATGATTGATTAGCTCTCTCAGTTTCTCTGTCAGTTTGGGGGTGGTAAGCGGTAGAGAGTTTGAGGTCGTAACCTAGTATTCGGGATAGTTCTCTAGCAAACGCTGAGGCAAACTGGGGTCCGCAATCAGATATTACAGAGGAGTGGAGACCGAATCTAGGAAAGACCTTTTCAAAAAATAATTGGGCAACTCCTTCTGTGTCAATGGTTTTAGAACAAGGAGAGAGAATCACCCCCTTCATAAGGCCATGGTCGACCACAACCATGATGGAGTCAAAGCCATGAACCGGAGGCAAGTCCATGATGAGGTCAACAGAGATTTGGTTGAAAGGACATGTAGCGGAGGAAGCAATGGGCAGGAGGGGGGGTATCGTGGGATGGGTGTTGACCTTATGTTGTTGGCAAATGGAACAGCCAGTGACAAAACGGTGGATGAAGGAGGAGAGACCGGGCCACCAGTAATCTCGGGAGACAAGAGCGGTAGTATGAAAGATGCCACCATGGCCACCTTCAGGGGAGGAGTGAATGGATGAGACGAGGGCATGACGGAGGGAGGCAGGGATGTAGAGATGATGTTTGAAGTAGAGTTTGCCATCCGCAAAGGTCCAATCTTGAAGGGCGGAGCAAGGGAAGAGGGGTGAATTGGATAAGGATTTGGATATGGCGTCGAGGACGAGGGGATCGGAGGCAGAGGATGTGGCGATTTTATCGGCGAGGGAGATGTCAATGGCATGGGTGAAGACCAAGTCTGGAAGGAGGGTGGTGGTGGCATTGTCGGCGGTGGTGTCGACTAGGTCCCATCGAGAGAGGGCATTGGCAGGTCCCATGTGGGACGCAGGTAAATGGGTGAAGGAAAGATCAAAGTCTTGGAGAAAAAGTAGCCAGTGGGCCTGGCGATGAGAGAGCTTTCTGGGTTCTCGGAAGTAAGTAAGATTTTTGTGGTCAGTAAGGATGGTGACGAGGTGGTCAGTACCCTGGAAGTAGTGACACCATTCATAGAGGGCATGAATAATGGCAAGGAGTTCACAATCATAAATGTCATAATTCTGCTCAGCTGGGGAGAGGGTTTTTGAAAGGAAAGCGCAGGGGTGTAAATCTCCATTGGTGTCCTTCTGCATTAGGATTCCCCCAGTTGTGATGAGGGAAGTGTCAGTCATGACAAAGAAGGGGTGGTGTGGGTTCGGGAGTTGGAGGACCAGAGAGGCAAGAAAGAGGTTTTTGAGGGTCAAGAAGGCATCATGCTGAGGTTGGTCCCAATGCCATGTAGAAGACTTTTTGGTGAGGTCAATAAGTGGTTGCGCAATGGAGGAAAAATTTGCGATAAATTTGCGATAGAAATTGCAAAAACCTAAGAAGGAGCATACTGCCCAAACTGAACATGGAGGTTCCCAGGAACGTATGGCATCCAACTTGGTCGGGTCCATAGTGGCACGATGGTTTCCAATAACCATACCAAGATATTTGACCTCAGTGGTGTCAAAGACACACTTGGATAGCTTCAGAGATAGGTGGAGCTCACGGAGTTGTTGGAGGACTCGTTTCGTTCGGGAGGTGTGGGTGCTCTGGTCAGAGGAGTGGATGAGAATGTCGTCCATATAAATGACGATCCATCCTTCTGAAAGGAGGTCATGAAAGGCATCATTCATAAAGGCTTGGAAGGTTGCTGGGGAATTGCAGAGACCAAAGAACATAATGGTGGGTTCGAAGAGACCAAATGGGGTGATGAATGCTGCTTTCCAGCGGTCTTCTGGTTTGATGAGGATGTTATTATATCCCCATCGAACATCGAACTTGGTGAAGATGGTGGAAGCTCTGAGCTTATCGAGGAGGTCAGATATGAGAGGTAGAGGGTAGGTGTTCTTCACTGTGTGAGAATTAAGATAATGATAATCCTGGCAAGGTCGAAGGGAACCATCTTTTTTTCTGACAAAGAAGAATGGAGAGGCCTGAGGGGATTTGGATGGAGTAATTCATCCGGTTCAGAGATGTTCATCAACAAATTCTCGACAAGTTTGTAGTTCCTTTGGGTTAAGTGGATATATTTTCACCACTTTTGGGATGAAGGAACTATCTAGTTCAATAGTGTGATCAAAAGATCATGACAGGGGAAGAAGGTCATGTGTCTTTTCACTGAACACATCAGAGTAGGGATGATATTCTTTAGGAAGGACAGGTTCTTTTCAAGGAGCCATTGCTGCTGCTTCAGTGGTGATTGTGGTTTTTTGGAGTGAGGCTACAAGATATTGTTGATCGTCGGATAGATCGGGAGTGGGTAGGTCAGGTATGGATATCTTCCTAGTAGTCCAGTTGATTATGGGGTTTACTCTCGTGAACCAGGGGAGACCTAGGATAGCTCGATCTTCTCCACAATGAAGAACCAGAAAGCGAACTACCTCTTCTCGGGTCCCTATCTGTAGGACGAGTTTGGCTTCCTTTCTAATAATTCCTCCTTGGTTAATTGTTCCATCTATGTTTGAGGCTTTTATCGGGGTTCTAAGGTGGGAGCAAGGAAAGTGGTATTTGGCAATGATGGTAGGATCGATGAAGTTTTCTGTAGCCCTGGAGTCCAGTAAGGCTTTTATTTCAGCGGTTTTCGCCCCATGAGATATGTAAGAGAATTGGGATTTGAATTGATTTCTCCTTTTTACTAGTACAAATTACTAGGGCTAATTGTTCAGGAGGGGAAGACGCTGACACTTTCCTCCGCTTTAAAAATCCAAATCTTGATGAGTGGTTATCTGAGCCACCATCTCTTCAGCCTCTTCTTCCT
>JBBPMM010000876.1:0-11939 GCA_038090335.1 Solioccasus polychromus
CAAAGAAGGATGGTTCTCTATGACCTTGTCAGGATTACAGGTATCTTAATTCGCACACGGTCAAAAATGCCTATCCCCTTCCCCTTATTTCGGATCTCCTGGATAAGCTGAAGGATTCTACGATCTTCACTAAGTTCGACGTACGATGGGGATATAATAACGTTCTTATTAAGCCGGAAGACCGCTGGAAAGCTGCCTTCATCACTCCATTTGGACTTTTTGAACCAACCGTGATGTTCTTTGGACTATGCAACTCCCCCACTACCTTCCAAGCCTTCATGAATGATGGTTTCTGTGACCTCATATCTGAAGGATGGGTTGTCATCTACATGGACGATATTCTAATCCATTCTTCCGATCCTCTCCAACACACGGAACGGACGAAACGAGTACTTCAGCGACTAAAGGATATTCATCTTTCCCTAAAGATTTCTAAATGTTCTTTCGACGTCGCTGAAGTCGAGTATTTGGGGATGATCGTCGGTCATCACCAAGCGGCCATGGATCCCACTAAGTTGAACGCCATCAAGGAATGGCAACCTCCCACCTCTGTCAAAGCCGTTCGGTCATTTTTAGGGTTCTGTAACTTCTACCGAAAGTTCATTGCGAACTTCTCTACCATCGCTCAACCCCTTATCGATTTAACCAAGAAATCGACCACTTGGGAATGGTCCACGTCACATGAGTCAGCCTTCTGGACCCTTCAACAGATCTTCATGTCTGCACCCGTCCTTCGACTTCCAGACACCACCACTCCCTTCTTCCTTATGACTGATGCCTCCCTTGTTGCTACTGGGGGTATTCTAATGCAAAAAGATGTCAATGGGGACCTCCACCCCTGTGCATATCTCTCGAAAACCCTCTCCCCTGCCAAACGAAATTACGATATCTATGACCAAGAGCTACTTGCCGTCATACATGCTCTTTACAAATGGTGTCACTACCTCCAGGGCACCTCCCTCCCCGTTACCGTGCTTACCGATCATAAAAACTTGTCATATTTCCATGAACCTAGGAAACTTTCTCGTCATCAGGCCTGCTGGCTCCTTTTTCTCCAGGATTTTGATCTCCAATTCGTCCATCAACCTGGCTCCCAGATGGGTCCAGCGGACGCTCTCTCTCACAAAGACCACGTCGACACTGCCGACGACAACTAAGCAGTTATTCTCCTCCCCGACGATGTTTTCCTCTGCTCTATTGACCTCGCCCTTGCGGATAAAATCGCTCAATTGTCTGCCTCTGATCCATTAGTCCTGGACACCATCGCTAAGTCCTTTGAAGACTCCCCACTCTTTCCCCGTTCCTCCATCCATGATTGGACATTTGACGATGGGAAATTATACTTCCGTAATCGTCTCTACAGTATGTTCCGGGCTCCCTTCGTCACGACATCGTCTCTTCTGTTCATTCCTCCTTTGCTGGCGGTCATGGTGGTATCTTCTGCACCCATGCCCTTGTTGCCCGCGACTTTTGGTGGCCTGGACTCTCCACCTTCGTCCGGCACTTTGTCACTGGCTGCACGGTTTGCCAACAAAATAAGGTTAACACTCATCCCACTGTTCCCCCGCTTTCTCCTATTCCCTCCGTTACCACTCGCCCCTTCGACCAGATCTCCATCGATCTAGTTACGGATCTTCCCCCTGTCCGGGGTTTTAACTCTATTTTGGTCGTGGTCGACCACAGCCTTATGAAGGGGGTAATTTTCACACCTTGCTCTAAAAACATTGATGCCGAAGGAGTGGCACAATTATTCTTAGAAAAGGTTTTCCCTCGTTTTGGTCTCCACTCATCGGTTATTTTGGACTGTGGTCCCCAATTCGCCTCAGCTTTCACTCGCGAATTATCTTGTCTTCTTGGCTATGATCTCTGCCTTTCTACCGCCTATCATCCACAAACCGATGGCGAAACTGAACGAGCAAACCAATCCCTAGAAACATACCTTAGAATCTTCTCTGAAGGACGTCCTGACAAATGGGTCGATCTACTACCTCTTGCCGAATTCTCCCACAACTCCAACGTCCACTCTTCCACTCAAAAGACTCTGTTTTCCCTCATGTTCGGCTACGAACCTAGGGGATATCCCCCTCTTGGAAAGACGTTTATCCCTGCCCTGGAAAAACATCTTACCCTCCTGGAAGAAGCACAGAAAGAAGCTCTCGCGGCTCACGAGAATTCCGCTCAGATCATGAAGGAACGAACCTTTTCTAAATTTAAACCATGGAAAGTCGGAGATAAGGTATGGCTGGAAGCACAGAACCTCCGTTTCCGTCATACATCCAAGAAACTCCTCCCTAGACGAGAAGGACCTTTCGAAATTTCGAAGGTTGTCTCCCCCCTTGCCTATGAACTTTGCCTTCCCCCGTCTTGGAAAATCCATAATGTCTTTCATGCATCACTATTATCGTCCTATCAAGAAACACCAGAACACGGACCCAATTTCCTAAAACCACTGTCAGAGGAGATAGAAGGAGAAGAAGAATGGGAAGTTGAAGATATTCTTAATCACCATGGAACACGAGGACGGCGACAATATCTCGTCAAATGGAAAGGATACTCCTCTGCCGAGAATACATGGGAATCGGAATCTAATCTAGGAAATGCCTCCGAAGTGTTTGAAGAGTATAAAACTCGATGACATCTTTAAAACTCCATCTAGCCATCTCTACATCTCCATTCATCCGTCACCTTTCACTATGTCGATTCCCACTATCTACGCTGAACGTCTCCCTGTCTCATACCGCCGTATCCTCTTTGCCACCATCCTCGCTGATCCTCGACCCCTTTTCTGTCTTGAACATGACTATCTTTGGCCCCAGGCGACCTCCTTGCAAACTATGGTATGCCTATATCACCAGATTTATACCACCGACTTGCTCTTCCAGCGATCCCGTTCAGGACCTAGCTCCCCCTTTACTCGGGCCATCAATCATTCTACCCAACAAACATTGGATCATCTTCTTGACCTTATGTATCAAGAGGGTTTCTGGTTCTTCGTGAACTGAATCCCCTCTTCCACTATCCCCATACTACAAACTCTCTTAGACGGTCTAACCCCCTCTGAGGAGGATCGTTACCGAGGAGACCCTCCAACCGTAACTAGCGGGATCGAACCCCGTTTCTTTCTTTCTTCAGCAATGTCCCCTACTTCTCCTTCGTCCTCTCCTTCTCCACCAGCTCCTACTCATCGACCTCATCGTCACCCTAGACGTCGTCCCACTCCCTACTCTGTTCCTACTCAACCTTGTCTTTCTTCCTATGACGATTCCCTGGCGCTCCCCGTCCCCGAACATGTCAGAGCCACCTGGACCCCCCAACCAGAATGGTCAGCTCCTGTCACTAACTATGATAACGATACCCATCTTCCTATTCCTCCTTCACCCCCTCCCCATTCTCCTTCACCCAGAGCTCCGACTCACCCTATTGACGTCAATTCCCTTCCTGACACCCCTGTCCGTTCTGGGCAGTGTTTCAAATGCCAAAGATGGGGTCATTGGTACCAGGAGTGCCATGAGTATCGATGCCCGAAATGTTACCTATGGGCGCCGGGACATATTCAAAGTCAGTGTAGAGGACTCCCTTGTGATGGTTGCGGAATACGAGGACATAAAGTCACTTATTGTCCTGATATTTCCACTAATCCTCCAGTTGCTGACTGGATTGTCGATGAAAACTCTTCTTCTGGCGGAGAAAATAACTCAGCTCAGTGAGCTGATATCTACGAAGGGGGTAATGTTACGGTTATGGACCCCTATTTCTTTTTCTTCCTATCCTTCCCGAGTATTTCCTACTTTCCCCGAAGTCTTGTTCCTATGTTTCCCATATCCCGTTTTCTTCCATTTTACCTTGTAGTACCGGAGCCCAAGGTAGCCTCTTATAGTTACAATCCTCCGGAACATTCTAGATAGTTCCCTTTTTCTTCTTGGTCTGTGCGCATCTCCTTTACCTATAAATACCTAGATTTCCTATGCTTGTACCTTAGCTAGTTCTATGCAATTCAAGCCTAGTAACCAGCAAGCCGCTCAGGACGAGCAAGACCATCGTCATCATTCCAGTACTCTCAGCTACTACGCTAAGAAGCTTTCTCACTGTCCAGGGGGTGAAATACCAACTGATCATCTTCATCGCTACGGTACAGGATCTGCCGTACGGACGTGTTGATACCCTCTACTGGGAGATGACCGTTCTTGTCGTAATCATCCTAGGATTACCTCGTCGACGCATTAGCATATACCACCGCATATACTTCATCAGTTACTAGCTGAGTTACTAGCCTCAGCGTAACACTTTCATGGCAAGCATCCAGCGTATTGCATCTTCTGATTCTCCGGAGAAGTCGTCTGGGAGTCCGGCCTTGAGCTTGGTAACTTTGGCCATCTCTTCTCTTCGTCGTTTAAGGTATTCGGCAGTTCTTCGGGCTTCTTCTTCTGCTAAAGCATGTCTCTGTTCCTGAGAAGCTTCTACTCTTCTCCTGACTGTTTCATCGTCGTGTCCTTCTGTGGACAGTTGCTGGGCTAATCTAGCATCTTGCTCGTTGTCAAGCTCTTGCTCCCAATCAACCTCCTGTTGTGTGTCTTGCTTGACGTCAATGGGGTTCTCCTCATGAGACAGTTCTGGAAGCGACGTGGTTCATTTGAGGGGAATGGAAGAAGAAGAGGCAGCGATGAAGGGAATGGAGTAAGGGTTATGGGTTTTCTTCTTCTTCTGATAGGGCATAGGGTAGGCAGGACTACGAGGTGGAGTAATGATGGATGAGGGGTTCTGTCCGCTGTAGAAGGGGATGGTGAGGAGAGCTAGTTCTTTTGTTATGCTGAGGCTAGTAACTCAGCTAGTAACTGATGAAGTATATGTGATGATAAATGCTGATACATCAGTGAGGTAATCCCAAGATGATTACAATGAGAACAGTCATCTCCCAATAAAGGGTATCAACTCATCCATAGGGAAGATCCTGCATGGTGGCAAGGAAAATAATCAGTTGATAAGTCACTCCTCAGTGAGTGATAAAACTCCTTAGCGTGGTAGCTGAGAGTACTGGAATGGTGACAGTGGTCTCGCTCGTCCTGAGTGGCTTGCTGGTTACTAGGCTTGGATTGCATAAAACTAGCTAAGGTACAGGATTGAGATGTCTACCTATTTATAGGTAAAGAGAATGCGCACAGACCAAGAAGAAAAAGGAAAGTATCTAGAATGTTCCAGAGGATTCCTAACTATAAGTGGTAACCCTGAGCTCCGGTGCTACAAGGTAAAATGGAAGAAGTCAGGAGACGGAAAATATAGGAACAAAGATTGGAGAAACTAGGAAACAAACAGGAAAGATAGGAAGAAAAGATAGGGGTCCAAAACCGTAACATCGTGCAGAAAACCCATTTGGATCCAACAAGATTTGCACCAGTGGGCAGGTCGACGAGTTCCCAGGTACTGGCTTTAGCTAATGTAGTGAGTTTTTCATGTATCCCTTGCTCCCATTGTGGCCAATCTGGACGATGTTTTGCCTCAGCAAGTGAGGTTGGTTCGAGTGCTTCAGCCTTGGCAATGGTTTCATTGAGCATGAGAATGAGTTCAACATTGTCGATGTGGTTGGCTACAGTGAGTGTTTGTTCAGCCATTCCCTCCCCCTCAAACATGGCAGGGCTGTTGTCAGGTTCAGGGTTTTCGATGATAGGTTCAGGGAGTTGGACACCATGGTGTAGAGGTTGGTGCACCTCTACATGTATATCCTTTCATTTTCTATATTTCCAACACTTTTATTCTTTTATTTGTTTCATTCCCTTATGTCTAACGATAGTCCGGAGTGTCCGTTCACCCGGTCTAGTACATACCGGTTGGACTACTACGTATACCGACCTGGACTACCCCTTATCTCGTCTTTTATTATTCAATTACTCTTTTCATAAGTCCTTTCTACTACTTAGACCCTTATGCTCATGGCTTCGACATCTCTTTTGACGTTTGGGCCTTGTGTCATTTTTATTATGTCATCAGGTACTTCTTCCATATGATACTTAGAAGTCCAGGTATACCCAGACTATAAAATTTTGTATTTGTCATTTGAAATGACAGCTACTGTTTGCTCACTTACCGTCACTGTTGGGAAACCGTCTCCCTCACCATTTATACTGTCTACTGCACCATTTTCTGGACTGTACCGCCAGTCTTCACGCCTCATCATGCTCTACAACACCCGGGCTACTACCTACGACAGTCCGGAATATGACCGGACTGCTTTGTACATGCCCTACTTCATTCTAGGACTAACCCTACTCCAATAGAGTCCCTCTGGGGTGAACATATTCACTCCCCAATTACCCCCAGGTGGCCAGGACTAGCAGTCCATTCAACCACCTTTCAGTCTATTCAACTGGAGCCCACCGCGAGGGACTCTAACCAGGGTTCCAGACGAAGTCTTTGACTAACTTGCCACCATTTAGAAGTCGAAAATTTACTAGCCAAGTTCCAAAACCTGGACATATCAGAAGGTAGCATTCTGATACCGGTCCCACCTGCTAACACATGTCACAACTCATCTCACCTGGACACTTCATCTCACTTGGATACGCCCCTGTTTGGTCTGAAGCCTGATTGGTCGGAAGAACTTCGGTCTTGATCAGGCACACCACCATCACTGGACAGACAGCCACAGCCACCAGAGTCTTTACACTCAACTAGAGTTTCAGACTTTGACCTGTCAATAACTGACGACATTTCAGCTGACATTATTGGTACCAACGTCACTACTGATAGCGACCGAATGTTATGCTGAGGCTAGTAACTCAGCTAGTAACTGATGAAGTATACGCAATGGTATATGCTGATACGTCGACGAGGTAATCCTAGAATGATTACAATGAGAACGGTCGTCTCCCAATAGAGGGTATCAACTCGTCTGTACAGTAAATCCTGTACTGTGGCGATGAAGATGATCAGTTGGTATCTCACTCCCCGAACAGTGAGAAAGCTTCTTAGCGTAGTAGCTGAGAGTACTGGAATGGTGGCAATGGTCTCGCTTGTCCTGAGCGGCTTGCTGGTTACTAGGCTTGGATTGCATAGAACTAGCTAAGGTACATGGGGAAATGTCTACCTATTTATAGGTAAAGAGAATGCGCACAGACCAAGAGGAAAAAGGAAACTATCTAGAATGTTCCGGAGAATGGTATCTGTATGTGGTAACTCTTAGCTCCGGTGCTATGAGGTAAAACAGAAGAAATCGGAAATATGGGAAAGATAGGAACAGTAAACGGAGAAAGTAGAAAGAATAGATGGAGAATCTAGGGAGGATACGGAAAGAATAACAAAAGATAGGGGTCCCAGTAAAACCGTAACATTACCCCCATTGTAGATATCAGCTCACTGAGCTGAATTATTCTCTCCACCCGAAGAAGAACTCTCCTCAATGAGCCAAGCGGGTTCTGGAGGGTTAGTCGAGATATTGGGACAATAAGTGACCTTATGTCCTCTAACTCCGCATCCATCACATGGAAGACCATGGCAATGACTCTGTAAATGACCGGGGGCCCAAAGATAACACTTCGGGCAATGATACTCGCGGCATTCTTGATACCAATGACCCCACTGTTGACACGGAGATGGTCCAGCGTCTGCTGGGTAGACTGATCTATAGCTCGGGTGAAGGTAGATGTGACCCCTGAATGGGACCATTGAAGAAGGAGATCAGTGGTGTAGATTTGGTGGTACAAGCATACCATCGTTTGAAGCGAGGTCGCTTGACCCCAGAGGGGATCGTGCTCAACACAGAAGAGAGGGCAGGGGTCGGCGAGGACGGTGCCAAAGAGGATGCAGCGGTATGAGACAGGTAGGCGTTCAGCATAGATAGCAAGAGACGACATGATGACAAGCAAAGGTGATGGATGAATGAAGGTATAAAGTGGTTTGACAGAGTTTAAAGATGTCGTCAAGTTTTATACTCTTCAAGAACTTCAGAGGCATTTCCCAGGTTAGACTCTGGTTCCCATGTATTTTCGGTGGAGGAGTATCCTTTCCATTTCACCAAGTATTGCCGCCATCCTCATGTTCCGTGGTGATTCAGAATATCTTTGACTTCCCATTCTTCTTCTCCTTCTATCTCTTCTGATGGTGGTTTTAGGAAATTAGGTCCATGCTCTGGTGTCTCCCGATAGGACGATAAGAGTGATGCATGAAAGACGTTGTGGATTTTCCAGGATGGGGGAAGACGGAGTTTGTAGGCAAGGGGAGAGATGACTTTCAAGATTTCGAAGGGTCCCTCACATCTAGGGAGGAGTTTCTTGGACATATGGCGGAATCGGAGGTTTCATGCTTCCAGCCATACCTTATCTCTGACTTTCCATGGTTTAAATTTGGAAAAGGTTCGTTCTTTCATGATCCGAGCAGAATTCTCATGAGCCGCAAGGGCTTCTTTCCGTGCCTCTTCAAGAAGGGTAAGACGTTTTTCCAGAGCAGGGATAAACATCTTTCTGAGAGGGGGGTATCCCCTGGGTTCATATCCGAACATAAGGGAGAACGGGGTTTTTTGTGTAGAAGAATGAACGTTAGAGTTGTGGGAGAACTCAGCAAGGGGTAATAGGTCTACCCATTTATCTGGGCGACCTTCAGAGAAGATTCTTAGGTATGTTTCTAGGGATTGGTTTGCTCATTCAGTTTCACCATTGGTTTGTGGATGATAAGCGGTGGAAAGGCGGAGGTCATAGCCAAGGAGACGGGATAATTCATGAGCGAAAGCTGAGGCGAATTGGGGACCGCGATCTGAAATAACCGATGAGTGGAGACCGAAACGAGGGAAGACTTTTTCTAAGAATAACTGCGCTATTCCTTCGGCATCAATCATTTTAGAACAAGGTGTGAAAATTACCCCCTTCGTAAGGCCATGGTTGACCACGACCATAATGGAGTCAAAGCCACAAATAGGGGGAAGATCCGTAATCAGATCGACAGAGATCTGCTCGAAGGGGCAAGTGGCAGCAGAGGAAATAGGAGAAAGTGGGGGAATGGTGGGATGAGTGTTAACTTTGTTCTGTTGGCAAATAGCACAGCCAGAGACAAAGCATCGAACAAAGGTGGAAAGTCCAGGCCACCAAAAGTTGCGAGCGACGAGGGCCTGAGTGCGAAAAATACCACCATGACCACCAGCGAAAGAGGAATGGACAGAGTGGACGATGTCATGATGGAGGGACTCAGGAACATATAGGCGATTCCAGAAATATAATTTACCATCGTCGAACAACCAATCCCAAATAGAGGAGCAAGGAAAGAGGGGGGAGTCCTCAAAGGATTTAGCAATAGCATCGAGGACTAACGGATTGGATGCCAAGGATTGAGCAATTTTATCCGTGAGGGCAAGATCAATAGATCGGAGGAAGACGTCATCAGGAAGGAGAGTGACCGCTTGGTTGTCATCGGCAGTGTCAATATGGTCCTTGCGAGAAAGAGCATCCACAGGACCCATTTGAGAGCCCGGTTGATGGATGAACTGAAGATCAAAGTCCTGGAGGAAGAGGAGCCAGTGAGCCTGGCGGCGAGAAAGTTTGCGTGGTTCCCGGAAATAGGACAAATTTTTATGGTCAGTGAGGATGGTGACAGGTAAGGAGGTTCCTTGGAGATAATGACGCCATTTGTAAAGAGCATGAAGAACTGCAAGTAACTCCCGATCATAAATGTTGTAATTCTGTTCCACAGGCGATAGGGTCTTGGACAGGTATGCACAGGGATGTAGGTCCCCGTTAGCATCCTTTTGCATGAGAATACCTCCGGTAGCAACAAGGGAGGCATCGGTCATAAGGAAGAAGGGGGAAGTGGTGTCTGGAAGATGAAGGACAGGCGTGGACATGAAGATCTGTTGGAGGGTATGAAAGGTGGTTTCGTGTGAGGAGGACCAGTTCCAAATAGTCGATTTCTTAGTTAAATCAATAAGGGGTTGGGCAATGGTAGAAAAGTTCGCAATAAACTTTTGATAGAAGTTGCAAAACCCTAGGAAGGACCGAATGGCTTTGACGGAGGTGGGAGGTTGCCATTCTTTAATGGCATTCAGTTTGGTGGGATCCATAGACGCTTGATGATGGCCGACGATCATTCCCAAGTATTCTACCTCTGCGACATCGAAAGAACATTTGGAGATTTTTAATGAAAGATGGAGATCTTTCAATCGTTGAAGAACCCGTTTGGTTCGTTCAGTATGTTGAATGGGGTCAGAGGAATGGATAAGGATATCATCCATGTAGATGATGACCCATCCTTTAGAAATGAGATCTCAGAAGCCATTGTTCATGAAGGCTTGGAACGTGGCAGGAGAGTTGCATAACCCAAAGAACATGACCATAGGTTCAAAGAGTCCAAATGGCATGATGAAGGCAGCTTTCCATCGGTCCTCCGGTTTGATAAGAACGTTGTTGTATCCCCAGCGTACATCGAACTTAGTGAAGATTGTAGAATCCTTCAACTTATCCAGGAGGTCAGAAATGAGAGGAAGGGGATAAGCGTTTTTGACCATATGGGAGTTGAGGTATCTATAATCTTGACAAGGTCGTAAAGAGCCGTCCTTTTTTGGTATGAAGAAGAAGAGGGAAGCTTGAGGGGACTTTGATGGCACGATCCGACCAGTTCGAAGATGTTTATCGACGAACTCTTTACATGTCTCCATCTCTTTAGGGTTAAGGGGATAAACTTTAGCAATTTTTGGTATGAATGATTCGTCAAGATCAATTCCGTGATCAAAGGGTCAGGAAGGGGGAAGATGATCATGAGTCTTCTCTTCGAATATGGAGGAATACTCTTGGTATTCTGGAGGTAGGACCTTCTCCTTCTTGGGTGCTGCAATGGCTGCCTCCGTAGCGATAGTAGTCTTTTTTAACGATTCTACCAGATATCGCTGTTCGAGGGCTTCCCCTTCAGCATTATGATTCTCAGGTAGAGAAGGGATAGTGACGACTCAGTTCATCCAGTCAATCTGGGGGTTCACCTTTGTAAACCAAGGGATCCCTAGGATGACTCAGTCCCCTCCACAGTTTAATACGAGGAAGCGGATAACTTCCTCTCGCCCTGCCATGTCGATGACTAGGAAGGCTTCCTTTCGGATAAACCCTCCCTTGTTGGTGGATCCATCGGTGTTAGACGCTTTGATAGGAGAAGGAAGTTGTCTGGTAGGGAACCGATACTTAGCGATGGTGATGGGATCGATAAAATTCTCAGTGGCTCCTGATGTCAGTGGTTTTCGTTCCGTGAGAAAGAGAGATGGGAATACGAATAGATTTCTCTTTCTTACTAGTACAAATGATGGGAGCGGAACGTTCCGGAGGAGAAGATGCTGAAGCTTTCCTCTGTTCTAAAAACCCTGAATTCTCTCGTTGGTGGACATCCTTGAGACCTTGGTCTCGTCTTCCTCAAAACATTCTTGGAGAACTCGTACGAGTTCTTTCTGATCAACCTTTCGTCCTTTAAGAACTTTGAGATACTCGTCAAGCTCCGAAGATGGGGGAGACTCTGGTGCCTTAGGAGGGTCAGGAGTGGCAACTGCTGCTACTTTAGTCTGATTTCTGAAGGGGTTGTTGGATCGGAATGGAGTAGACCCTTCTCCCTTCTTGTCGTCGCGAGGATGATTACGAGTGGTGCAGCCTTTCTTATGGCAGATAAAGCACTGTCCTTCTCGGATATGTCGAGCCTTCTTGACAGGAGAAAGTCGAATAGCATCAACTTCCATGGCATTGGGGTCCTTCCTATCATTAGAGAAGTTCCTCCACCCTAAACCCTTATGCATATCTTTAATGTGTTCCTGTTGTGCATTGAATTTGCTAGCCTGATCCATCCATCCTTGAAGCATAGTAGGGATGGTGGCCATAGAGAGGATATTGGTGGTAATCTTCTCGTCTAATCCTCTTCCAAAGTATTCGATAAGAGCTTCTTCATCGGCAAGGCTGGTCTGAGTGGCAGCCAGGGAGAAGTCAGCAACATAT
>JBBPMM010000877.1:0-11928 GCA_038090335.1 Solioccasus polychromus
GAAATATGAGAAGGGATTAGAGACGATTGAGTCAAAGAAAGATAGGAAAGCATAGAAGACCGGGAAATCGGTCAGTAGTCCGAAACATAAGACCAGGGTATAACGGAAGACTGGTAAGAAGACCAGTTAAGTAATGTCAAAGAAAGAATGTCAGAACTCTCTCCCTGACTGGTTGGTGGATCATTGAAAGCTAAAAACCCATCTCGACAATGGACTGATGATTAGCACAAGGAAGATTTTGGCAACACCAAGGACATCCTTCAGTCCAGGGACAGGTAGGTAGTTTATACTCTTTTCTGGAGTTCAGGTCATGAAGCATAATATTCTGTGAGCTGTCTGGAAAATCATCAGTAGTAGTGCTCATTAGACAATGAAATGGTCAGCTGAGTAAAAGATCAAAGTTGGCCCATGGTATGACCTGGACTTGTACACAAACCTCCCTGGCACTGAAGTCCAGCCGGAGGTTTTTGATGACTCCAATGGTCAACTCAGTAGTGGTATTTGTGTTCGACATGGTCATGACATGGTCAGACCAGACTGGCACTTTGAGGGTCTCCCACACCCATTTGGGCATGGCAATAATCTCCAAGCCCAAGTCCAGTACTCCAGTGATAGTCCTGGGTGTTCCTGCAACTCTAGCTTGGATAGACCTAAGGGGAATACTATGGTGAGCAACAATTAGTCCATCATCACTTCAGGTGACACTGTCACCGAATCAACAAGTGATCTCTCCAGGATCTCAACCTGAGAGCTCATTAACATGGACTGCATTAGCAGAGACTGAGACGCACTTCAAAGTTGATAAGTCCTTGAACTGTTTCGAGACTTCTGGCATGACAGAAAGAAGTTCTTTAAATGGGACTGGTATCGTCGTTTTGAGTACTTGGTCTATGATTTTCTTTGGGGCTGCTTTGTCCTCCAATGGGAAGGAGTAATGAAACTGACCAGATGGAGCAGGTACAGAGGGATATACAGTGTTGGTACAAGGTTTAGAAGTGGTCGATGATGGTGGAGGGATAGATGGTGCTGGCTTTGGAGCAATAGGTGGAGAGACAGGAGTGACCAGTCTAGGTGGTGCTGATGGCTTAGACCGAGCCACAGTGATCTCTGGGGTTTCAATGTCTTCTTCGATGGTAGGAGACCGAGAGGCTGGACATGCAGGATGGCGAGACAGGACTTCTATGCCATCAAAGCGGACATGTTTGCCCTTGTCTTTGCCTCAGTCTGCTTGGAAACTTGCCCAAGCATGTGATAGGTAGGCATGGAAGTCTGGGTCATCTAAGTCTGGACTATCTTTGTTGTCCCAAGAATCTGCTATGGAAGTCCTTAAGATGGATGTATCAATATTTAAAACAGCATCAATTTCGGATGGATATAAAGAAACTATGCCAGTTGTGACAGCTGATCCAGCACCCGAAGTGGACTGCATGGGCAACCGGTCTATGCATTCCCAAAGACATTGAGTACCAGGGATGCAAGGGATGCATTGCCCATTGGCAAGGTACAATCGGCCGTCTGTTCCTCAGGATGCCTTTCTGGTCTGAATATAACCATCTACATGAGAGCAGCTATTCATGAAGTGAGCCAAATCACCACAAAATGCGCACTCCTTCAGTCTTGAAGACTGCTGGAGGTCCACCTGTTCCTGCTTAACAACAGGAGTGCCACTGGACAGTAGAGCCTGCGACACTTGAGATGCTGGGACTGGTACCACCCAGGTGGGGTAATATGGTTGGGCAGTCTGTGATTGGCTGGCCATCAGTAGTGGTTGAAGAGCTGAACCTGTAAGAAGAAACTTGGCCATATCAATGGTGTCAGCAATCTCATACAGGTCAGAAGGGTGGTGAGTAATCTTGGTGATAAGTAGACACTGTCGGACTTGTTGTCCCAAGTCTGGTGGTAGTCTGGCAAGGAACAATGTGTTGCAGTCAAGTTGGGAAAGCTTCCTATTCATGATAAGGAACTTGGAAATCTTTTGGAACTTTTGTTGGTATTCGCCAAGGTCTTCTATAGTCTGCATTGGCTTGGCTTGGTACTCCTGGACTAGATATTGGATGTCAGCACAACAATATCGGTTAGTACCTTTGCAGCCAGGATATAATTCTTTAACAGCTGCAATGAAATCATCCCAGTCAGCAGGAGCAGCCAAAGATTTGTCTAGAAGCTCCCATCCTTCGGACTCCTCTAAGTCTGCATACCGGATGGCAGTGCAAATCTTTTGAGCAGCAGTAAGACTGGCAGCAGTACCAAGTTTGTCAACATCTTCCAGGAATCTGGGAAGAGCAGATGGAACCTTCCCATTGAACTTGGGTGCATTCTGTGTACCATGAAGTGGCATGGTAATGGGGGTTGGGTTAGACATTGGAATAGGTTGAGCAGAGATAGGTTGAACAGGTGGAAGGATAATCATTGGTGGAACTGGAGCAGGCAGTGGAGCGATAGTCAAGTAGTCTGGTAAGACTGAGATAGACTGCAATGGGTGGAAGAGGCAAGACAGAGATGATGAGGAGGAAGAAGAGAGTGGTGTAAGTGGGGATGGAGGAGTACAAGGTGATGGAGGATGTTCTGAGGCAGAGGAGGAAAGTGGGAGAATTGAGGGAATTGGGGGAATTGGGGGAATTCCTTCTGGGGACTTGACGTCCTCCTCTCTTCTAGTCCAAGGAGTCAAGTGAATAAAGGCACTGGGTATTTGGTTGCTATCAGTAGTGATGTCGGCACCAATAATGTCAGCTGAAACGTCATCAGTTATTGGAAGATCAGAGTGTGAAACCCTAGTTGAGCATAAAGACTCTGGTGGCTGTGGCTGTCTGTCCAGTGATGGCAGTGTCCCTGATCAAAACCAAAGTTCTTCCGACCAATTGGACTTCAGACCGAACTGAGATGTATCCAGGTGTGATGAGGTGTCCAAATGAGATGAGGTGTCAAGGTGAGATGAGCTGTGATGTGCGTTAGCAGATGGGACTGGTATCAGGATGCTGTCCCCTGATATGTCCAGGTTTTGAAACTTGGCAAGTAAATTTTCGACTTCTAAATGATGGCAGGTTGGTCGAAGACTTTGTCTGGAACCCTGGTTAGAGTCCCTCATGGTGGGCTCCAGTTGAATAGACTGAAAGGTGGTTGAGTGGACTGCTAGTCCTGGCCACCTGAGGATAGTCTGAGGGTATTTGGGGAGTGAATAGGTTCGCCCCAGAGGGACTCTATTGGAGTAGGGTAAGTCCTAGAACAAAGTAGGGCATGTACAAAGCAGTCTGGTTGTATTCTGGACTGTTGTAGGTAGTAGTCCGGTAGTCATAGAGCATGATGAGGTGTGAAGACTGGTGGTACAGTCGAGAAAACAGTGTGGTAGATGGTATAAATGGTGAGAGAGACAGTTTCCCAACAGTGATGGTAAGTGAGCAAATGGTAGCTGTCATTTCAAATGACAAATACAAAATTTTATAGTCCAGGTATGCCCAGACATCTAAGTATCATATGGAAGAAGTACCTGATGACATAATAAAAATGACACAAGGCCCGAACACCAAAGGTGATGTCAGAGCTAAGGTCTAAGTAATAGAAAGGACTTATGAAAGAGTAATTGAATAATAAAAGGTAGGATAAGGGGTAGTCCAGGTCGGTATACGTAGTAGTCCAACTGGTCTGTAGTAGACTGGGTGAATGGATGCTCCGGACTATCATTGGACATAAGGGAACGAAACAAATAAAAGAATAAAAGTGTTGGAAATATAGAAAATGAAGGGATATACATGTAGAGGTGCACCAACCTCTACAACAGGTTTTCTTCTTTCCTTTGGTGCTGTTGCCACCTTGCTGCTGCTGCTGGAAATTGGGGTCGTCCCCCTTGCACTTGATGGCACTGATGTGGTGGGCTTGCTGTCCATTGGACTGCTTCTCCTTACCCTTGCCTTTCATCTGGCATTGATCCCAAGCCAATACCACTGTACAAGAGATAGCCTCAATTGTGGGGGTGTCCTTGTTCTGAGCAATCATCTGACCTATTATGTCATATGTCAACAGTAACATGGCCAGGAGCATCATACTTTGAACTTTGGTGGGGATCTCTAATTCAGCCAATTTGAGTTGGTTGAAGAGGGTTGCAGCCTTTGCCAATGTTGGCTCAGGGTGATGGTCAGCAGGGATGCGGAGTTCAAGTAGTTCCCTAAAGAGGGAGTAGGCACCAGCAATGGAGGGGGAATCATATTCAGTCTTGAGGGCTTCGACTAATTTGCTTGCATTGGTGTGAAGCAAATTTGGTGCAAATTGTGTCAGTCATGGCAAGGAGAATGCTCCCCCTGACTATGCTATTGGATTTCTTCCACTCTCTCTGTTCTCATTGTTCATCAGAGGTAGGGGCGTCCAGGTCATTGAACTTGGGAAGGGATTCTTCAAGAACCCAAGCATGGCCGACACTCCAGATGTAGGCTTCCATCTTGGGTTGAAGGTGCCAATGACAGAGGAACCAGAGGAGGAGGAGGAAGAGTTGTTCTTGGAAGAAGACATTATTGATAGATCTAAAAACAAAAAAGTCAGCTTTTGATCATAACTGACATAGTTTTGTCCTCCAAGATGGAAATGTTCGGTACGAACAGCTTTTTACAGCATTCTGTACAAACAGAGTTCCACCATCAAGTATAGAGCTGTACCTGTAAGCATCAAGATGTGTTTAACAACGTTGAGCTATGGGAGACAAGCCAGGCTACATGTCTAGGTTCTGTCTGTGAAGACAAACACCAGGCAGTGCTCTAGCAGGGCTCATAACCTGTTGAAACAGACTGGACTGTTACAGCAAGAGGAAAGCCTGCTTGACTTACAGAGGTTATTGTCTGATGGGGCACTCACAGATGATGATGGTAGAGGTTAAAGACTCTATTGGAACTCAGCTGAGGAGTTCCAATATTTAACTACATACAAATATGGTAATTACTACTTATAGTAAGCTTATGTAGTCCATTGAAGTGCTACAGTTGGGGACAGGCAAACTTGACAAATTTAATGAGTGAATTTTCCTGGCGGCCACACCAATTTGGAACAACTCTAAATTGTCTAGACTACATATTTAGGGTCTGTGCTTGATAATTGTACGAGTCAATTGTCTGTAAAAGTACTTATAGGTCCCATCGACCTGCTAAATTTTGGCAGGACCAATAAAAAATAGCTAAAAATCTGGAAAAATGCGCAATCACCTTATCTTGCTGAGTGGTGTTCGGCTCCACATTCGGGTCGCAATAATAATAGCAATTGTGTCTTTTAAAAATTTAGCAAGTCCAACACTTACAATGCCCCGCCACGGCCGACCAAAGAAAAGACCGAGGAACATATCTGGGCTCCTAGCTGCACGAGCTTCTCACCATTCGTCTACCAGTTGTGCAGCCACCAATGTTGGCTCAAGTGACACACAACCTGTAGATGAATCGGATCAGCATGGTTCCGAGTCTGAGACCAGCGGAAAAAAACCTATTGTTAGCCTTGACGGGCTGAAAATAGACTTTGAACAGGTTTACGCTAATGGCTTGGATGTGTCTGAGTCTGATGTTGATGAAGAAATGGAACTTGGAATCCTGGAAGATGAAGAATTTGGTGAAAAACTCGCAGAGATGGCCGAAAGAGAGGAGGAGAAGGATTTTGATTGGATCCCAGATAGGCTGCAAAGAAAAATGCAGAAACGCGCAACCAAAAAAAAGTGTAAGCATCCGAGCCATGAGAACTTTCAATACAGTGGCTCACTAAAATATGTGCAGCCCGCCCGAAAACGTACCACAAAGGCCCAGATGTGATGAGTAAATCAGAGCGCACCCAACAACGTTACCGGGCACAATGGAAAACCCAAACCTCACTTGACGCATTCGGTTTCATGAGTGCTGGAGCAACCATTCAGCCTGCCAATTCCAAGTCAGGCACATCTGCGGCAGTCACAGTGGCTTTGGCTCGCAGAAATTCATGCAACCAAGAGCCTCAAACTTACCAGGAACCAGCCCGAGTATTGCCACATGTTCGAAGTGCCAGTGCACTCTCGATCTCATCCGCAGATGCCTCCGAAGAGTCTTGGGCCACAGGCAATGAAGATGAACTGGGTGACAAGTCAGGAATGCCAACAGAAGATGAATTTGGTGACACTGAGGACTGGGAAGATGAACTTGATGATGCGATACATGGGCCCGTAGCTGAGATCAAGGATTGGAAGGTACTTCATGAGCAAATCAAGGCCGATTTGAAGAATAAGCATAAGACTCTACCTCTTTCCCAAATCAATCAACTTATGATCCTTTCAAATTTTGCCACCCTTTGCTTGAAAGGCACCCGTCGTATTGCTGCAAGCATTGAAATTTCACGTCAGTGGCAAGAGGGTGATGGAATACAATTTGCGCGCCATGTTCGTGCATTGGCACATCATTATCAAATCTTCGAGCAACTGCCACAGGAGAAACGGGGCAGGAAATGACATGCGCATTCATTCCTTCATGATGAATCAGTGCAGGCACGCTGTCAGACATGGTTGTCAAATGTACCAACTGGTCAAGTCACTCCTTGTGGCCTACAGGATGCAGTCGAGACAACCATTTTTCCTGAGCTTGGAATTGTTCCAAAGCAACCAATTAGTATTCGTACTGCTCGTCGATGGCTGACCAAACTTGGATGGCAACAGACAACAATCCACAAAGGTGTTTATATGGATGGCCATGAACGTGATGATGTTGTAAAGTATCGCCAGGAAGTATATTTGCCTGCGATGCTTGCATTTGAACGTCGTATGGTACGGTTTGAAGGTTCTGAACTCATCCGTGTGGAGCCAACTCTTGGGCCTGGAGAACAACGCATCAAACCATATTACCATGATGAATGTTGTTTTCATGTGAATGATAATACACAAAATGCTTGGTAAGTCATGTTAGCATATTCAATTCAATTCCAAGGATTTATTAAGTTTTCATAGGCTTCATCCTGGTGAACAAATCCTGTGTAAAAAAGGAAAAGGCCGTCTTATTCATGTTTCAGATTTTGTCAATGAAGAGGATGGCCGACTTGTTTTGCATGACTCCAAAAATGGTATTGCAAAGGATGCACGTCGCATCATTTTCCCAGGAGCAAATGGTGACAGCTGGTGGACACATGAAAATCTGCTTGAGCAAGTCAAAGCTGCAATCCAGATTCATGAAGACATCAATGGACCTGAAGTTCAAGCCTTATTTATTTTTGACAACTTGTCTGCTCATGCTTCATTGGCACCTGATGCATTACGTGCATTTGAGATGAATTGCTCTGATGGTGGAAAACAATGCAAACAACATGATACAATCATTCCACAATCAAATCCTGATCCCACAAAACGTGGACTGCTTCAAAAAATGACAACTCTAGAAGATCAACCAAAAGGTTTAAAGACTGTCCTTGAGGAGCGAGGATTTGATATTCAGGGATTACAAACAAAATGTTCACCTGTTTGCCCATTTGAGAGCACGCAGTGTTGCATGGCAAGGTTGCTGAGTCAGCAGGAGGACTTTTGCAATCAAGTATCAATGCTTGAACAGCTGATCAGTAATGCAGGTCATGAGTGTATTTTCCTGCCAAAATTTCACTGCGAGCTCAATCCAATAGAAATGGTGAAAGTTCTTTATCACTCTGAAGATGGAGTGCTCTACTAAATTATCCAACAGTATTGGGGTTGGTGTAAATATCGTTATCGTCAGATTGTCAAGCCAAATTTCGCCGCAGCAAAGGATGCTGCAATCAACACACTTAACTCTTGTCCAGTCGAGGTAATCCGGCGATTTATCAATAAGTCATATCGCTTTTTGAGTGCCTACCGGCTTGGACTTTCAGGCAGGGCAGCTGAGTGGGCAGTACGGAAGCAGAAGCAGCACCGACAGGTGTCACAGGGTGCTATGATGGCAATTGAGGCAGTGCTTAATCCATAGAATACTTCGTTCAAAAATCTGAAAATTTTGGCGGCCCAAAAACATCGTGGGAAAAACTTCGGAGGTGTGTTTTCCAGCATATTTCAACATTCTGGACCCAGTGGTAGGCTCAGATTAGTCTCAAAAAATCATCTTAATGTTATAAAAAATTAGACTGTTTTGACTGTCCCCAACCGTAGCTACAATAGCGCACATTCAACAAGCCAGATCATAAACAAGCATGGAGGATGAAAAGTGGAGGCAATAGGGTGGACAACACGTGTCGAGGACAAAAATGATGAGCATTGGCTGGTCGACAGCGTCACCGCTCATTTCATAGTGCCCCATTCTCGTCTGGATACTCTCCCTCAACCGTGACGTCATGACAGAGGTGAGCACTCGACGTTTGGGCCGGGAGAAGAGAAAAACCAAAACGGCCGGCGCAGGAATACGACAAGTGTTTGCACCTCATACCAGTGCGCGAATGTGCACCGCACGCCTGGATCGCATACGTTGGCACCCCCATCGACTCTTCGTGCGTTGTTCGTGTCTGCTCTGAACCCGCACCGAGAACCGACGACGGGCCAAATCATCTCTCAAATGCCCCCCCCCTCCTCATGATTCGCCACAGACGCATATCCAGAACCAAGTGGAAAGAGAAAGACTGTGAAGTGTCCAACAGGAAAACTCTGGATAGATCAGGCCCGTTTCCTCAGCTTGCTCACTGATCGCCCGCTCACTTCACACAGTCCCCCTATATGCCCCCCGAAAACATCCTCTAATCTATGATCGGCTATCACATCGCATACGACAATTCGCTCTGTGGCACGGTCGTGACCCAAGGCCGACAGCGCCAAGTGATCAATATCGGTCTCGGGATCAAACGGCTCTCGGTCGAGCCGAGAGGCGTCTCTGTATCCACCTATGCAAAGTCATTCGCACACAAAGTCCGTCCGTCCGTTCATCGAGCCCGTTCCCGCATTGATTTTCCTCGACGTCCACGCAGCTCACACCCCTCGAGCACACATTCATCGCCCCCGGACTCGGTGACGAAGTCCTCGACCGTCTCTGCATCCTCCTCTCCCTCAAAGCCGCTTACATCAAAGCCGTCGGCCAGTCCCGTGGGTTCGACTAGTCCCGCTTCAAATTCAACATTCTCAACGAATCCGCGTGGGGAGACGACCACCCGCTCCACGGCCGGTCGTTCGAGAGTCGTGTCAGTGCGTGTGCGCCTTTTACAGAGGGAAAAAGGAGAGCAAGTTTATGTGGCACGACAATGCAAGGGATCGAGGCGTGGGTGCAGTTTATAAACATTGATTTGATGATCAAGATCATCCCAAAGTTGAACGCATAGGCAGCGCATGTAATAGTACCCTCGCATAAACCCCTCATTCGTCAATTCCTTTAGTGATAATCTTGGTCCTAATGGTGATAGGAAAACGATAGGTGCTCTACAAATTTGCGCAAGGCGGCCCGCATAGCCGTATAGTCGCAGTCTACAGCTTCCGTCAGGAACCTCGCCAGCTATTTTGCGCTGGAAGAAGCGGGGCTTTCTTACTTAGTTTGTCGGCTGTCTTATATTCTCCTTACTCAGATATTACTCGATTTTTCGCTTCCACGCTACTGCTATTATTGTCAGAACGTTGTACTCTACTGGCAATTTGTGCTGAGCGGGACATCATATCCCAATATGACGTCAACTAGCATCATGTTCAATACATTACTAACTTGCATTGCGAGACCACCGCCTCATCTTGTCTGTCTGCATCTGCAGCTTCCCATCTTTTTCAAACTTTTCGAGTTGTTTGCAAGCCGTGGGATACAAACTTTGAATCCATCGGTGAGGGCGAGCCCTATACGCATAGAACGACGGTGCTCATTTCGTCATGCCATTGGACCTCGGGAATACCAAGGTTCCGACCACGCAATGCGGCACTCAGCTTACGTCGTGTGACAAGGTGAACGTTCCTGTCATCCGACGGCGCGGTGGGCCTCTCTGGGCATCCACTTCATCAATTTGATGTGACTATTGATGGACCCGACAAGAAAACCTGCCATGTTTAGTACGCCAACGGGCGACAACGATGGGTGTGTTGTCGGATTCGTGCATGCACATTGAAGGAGAGATTCGTTTGCTCTTGAGCCAGAGTAGTGTTCTGCGGCAGGAGGGGAGAGCACGTAAGAGAAAGTAAGACAGAACGCACAGTTATAAAGAGATATTCATTTGAGCATGCAAGCACAGAGTCGGTACATATCTCACATCTAATTATAAAAATCCACATGTTACAGACCTTGGTCCAGTACCAATATGGAAGGTCATTAACACGCCACCAAAATCTAACGGCGGTCCGTGCACTTTATTTCCTTTCTTTCACCCACCTCCAATATCTCAGCCTTTGAATATCTCATATTTTGAATTTTGCCGTATTTTTCCCATGTCCGACCGCGCAGAAAGAGTCAAGGCCAGGTTCCCGCAGTTCCGCATTCTCGTTATCGGACGCGCAAATGCTGGTAAAACCACCCTACTCCAGAGAGTTTGCAAGACAACCGAATCCCCCATCGTTCGCGATCGGAATGGAAATCAAGTAATTACGTTGTGGTTGAATGATTCTTCTATGTTGATCGATCTCTCTAGATCAGTGTCGATGTGAAAGGAACCGACGATGTACGCATCTCTATAGTGCTGTCGTCTCACTGTCTTCATCTACCGTAGCGTGGCGAGCATGACATCGAGCACGAAATTTCATTCCGCAGTAACCACCGATTTGTTTTTCACGACTCACGTGGTTTCGAGGCTGGTCGTGATGACGAGCTCGAAATGGTCCGGTCGTTCATCAAGTCACGGGCAAAGGAACAGAGACTAGAAGACCGTTTGCATGCTATATGGTTTAAGCTTATGTGGAACTAGCACCAATACAAACTCACATTTTCATAGGTATTGCATCCCAATGGATGAGGAATGTAGGCCTATTACTGTAGCAGAAGAGGCCTTCTTTTCGAAGTGTGCCACTGGGATAGGTAAGAAAAGTATTGTAATGAATATTGTGTACTAAGGAGAGGTGTAGTGCCTGTGATTGCAATCTTTACTAAATTTGATGCATTCTATGATGTTGCATTTGGTATGCTTTGGGATGAGGGAAAGAGAATTAACCAGGCAGTGGCAATGGCACCTGAGTATGCCAAGAAGATGTTTCAGGATAATGATTACATTGGTATGTTGAAGAGAATGGAGTTCCCTCCAAAGGATGTTGTGTGCATGGAGAGTAAGTAGTTCATATACATATGTAAAGGACTTATGAAAGTTATTTTTAAAGATATGGAAAAGGAGCAGGCAGACTGTACTACACTTATTGTCTGCACTGCAGAAGCACTGGATAATGAAAGCCTGGAGTCATTGTTAGTATCAGCACAAGCAGTCAACCTGACCATTTGTATAAGGTTAGCTGTGAAAAGGAAAGTGGATGACAAGCAATTGTAGGATATTTTGTTAACTGAATTACAGGACACTCAGAAGGATTATTAAAGATAAAGTGTACACAAGCTCCTGGGACACTAATATAGCATGGAGAGTTCAATTACAAATCATGAAGTGGTTTCCACATGTTTATGTGAGTTGTAGAAATGTGATTATAAGAAAAGTACAACTGAAACATATGAGTAGAGTGTATGTTGTATTTTGGCATTTGTGTGTCTGGAACCATGCTCACTCCTGCTTCATTCCTTGTGTCCTGACAGGATGTAAGTGGCTGTATCTGTGGTGTTGGTGTGCTTGGATCTATGCTCACTCCTATTTCATTCCTTGTGTCCTGACAGGGAGTAAGTGGCTGTGTCTGTGGTGTTGGTGTGCTTGGATCCATGCTCACTCCTATTTCATTCCTTGTGTCCTGACAGTATGTAAGTGGCTGTGTCTGTGGTGTTGGTGTGCGTGGATCCATGCTCACTCCTATTTCATTCCTTGTGTCTTGACAGTATGTAAGTGGCTGTGTCTGTGGTGTTGGTGTGCTTGGATCCATGCTCACTCCTATTTCATTCCTTG
>JBBPMM010000878.1:0-11880 GCA_038090335.1 Solioccasus polychromus
GTATTTTTTTTTCGCATGCGCCATTTTGCATATATCGAAGCAGAAGGAGCATACGCGACTACATGTATATGTGGCTTGCAATTCCCACTTGCTATGTAGTGGGTATACATAAAGCAAATTCATGGTGAAATATTAGCTACGTCAGTGTGTCCCATCTCCAGTGCCCAAGCCAAAACACCCACACTTGGGAAGAGGGATCAAAAGTGCAGGTCCGCCTGGCTGTTGCTGTTGTGATCCGGTGAGTCTTGCGACACTATCTAAATCAGAGAACGCGTACCGTTATATGAACGTTCCTAGTAGCGGATTGAGATGGTTCGTTTGTTTGTTGCGCCTGATGGAACAGTAAATCGTCGTACAGCGAGCCAGTGCTAGAACTCACGGGCTGCTCCATCTCCGGGTTCGCAGAACCTTGTCCGCTCGTAGAAGTGCCAGCCTTCTTTTCTTGTTTCTGCATGTGTTTCTGCTCAGCGCGTGTTGAGTGTCAGGGCATATAAACTTAAAGTACAAACAATCTTACAGGATTTCCTGTAGCCGCTTGCTATTATAGCCTGTTAGGCCTACCACATACTCACAATGTCGGAGCACGACTCACATGTTTCGGATGACCCGGAGCAAATGTCGAACGACCCTGCCAAGCGATATTCACTCTCCCCTGGCCCGATGGTTGGTGGCCAGGGCGAGGATCCGAGTCGGGAACTCTACTGATGCTATCCGGTGGATGTGAGATTTGTTTTTTGTCGCTCCGCCGCAACCTCGTGCATATCCGACCCCAGAGCGTTCGATGCTGCCTTATTTCTGCAGGCCGAGAGGCGGGTTCCTCTGGGTGAGAGGCCAGTTCGAGGGGAATGGTCATGTCCGGCGGCTCTAACACGGCGTGCGATGGGCTGGACCATGGTATTTCGGCCTCATGGGGGTTGGTGGACGATGGCGACGAAGGTGCCTTTAACAGCCTCAGCACACAATCGAGAGCAATGAAATTACTAACATCATCGTAGTTGAACTGATCAGCGGGAGTATTCGATGGGACCTTGACCTATACGCTGATGAGAACCACTCGCCTCAAAACCGAAAGGTACCTGTCATACCTCGAGGAGATCATTGCCGTCTTCTCCACGATCCGATGGCTGATGGCATCCGTAATCATTAACAGACCTACGTGTCAACACAAAAGATATATACCTGGAATGGACCATGAGAGTGCGGGAGGATCGAACTCAGGTCATGGACAGTGATTCTTCCATCTCTTCGCCGGGTCGCGAGATAGCAGTTGTCTGGAGAGATGGCTATTGAGTATATCTTGTCACTCTCCTTGATAGCGGGGATAATCCGAGCAAGGGTCGACGTGTCGAGGAAGGAGATGGTGCGACCGAGACGAGTTGAAATGAATATTTCATTTGGAGCCAGACAGAGAGATAAGTCGCCTGCGCCTTCGAATTGGGATTCCGCCAGGAGGGTGCCAGTCGAAGCATCAAATGACTGGATTTTGTTGTCATCTGAAGCAGCGAAAAGTCGATGCCCGTCATGTGACCAGGCGAGGGGATTGCCCATAGCCCCGGAGAGCCTGGCTTTGATGGTGACGAGTTTGTCACCATTGCGAGCATTGAAGACACAGATTGAGCCTCCATAGCAGCCGGTAGCGATCCGATCACCATTTGACGAGAATCTGATCCCACCAATGCTGCCATTGTGTTTGAGTGGCCCGAGTAGTCGTTCGCCAGTTGTTAGGCTCCAAATGCTCGCTTCAGTGGTACCAGTCGCAAACGCCATCGAGTCCGGGGACAGATCAACAACCCACACGTTCTTGCTGCTCTCGACCTCGACAACTTTTTCCTTTATCTCTGCATCCCAAATAGTCGCTCCTTTGGTGTGCCCACAAACTACCCACCTGCCATCCTTTGATAATGAAATGGCGTTCATGCACATGTCCATTCCTCTTTGTTTTCCCACATCCTGGCCCTCTGCAAGTTGCCATCGATAAACTCCCTCCCTTGTCCCACCCCAAAGATGTGTTCTGTCAGGGTGGAAGGCAATGGCCCACACCCCAGAAAGGTCACTCATATTGAGTATCATCGGTTTGTCTGACTGACTTGTTAGCATTGCCCGGCCATTCATTACTGCCACGCACTCGTCCTTGTTGACATTTTCGTTCAGCACTTGCAGGTAGAGGGAGAGAGTCAAGGTTGTGGGAGTGGCTTGCTCGTGGTGCGCAACGTTATACGTTCATTTTACTCTGACCAATATAGATGCCTCATGGCCTAAGCGCCTGTCCTTGTTAATTCGGGTCCGGCATGGATTGCAAGATTCGGTACACGATACCCTCTTGGAGCAAGGACGAACGGGCTAGGCTTGCCGTTCTGACCAACAATTGCAGGTGTTCATCGATTGCGTCCTACGAACGCATTCATTCTGACCAGGAACGGCTGAAAAAGCCAACCCGCACAAGATCCGCCGCACTCCCCTTCGAAAAGTCCAGCTATGCCACTCATACGAATGGTGCAGATGGTACGCATTCATCCGGGACTGCCTACTTCGCTGACGTTGAACCGCCGAATTCTCCCTGCCCAATATCATTGCAGACAACTCGCCCAGTCGTGCCCTTAAATATTTTCGCTCAACATTTGATATGGAGAATCGTACACTGCCCCCATGATGTAATCGACAGTTAACCAACTTACGCATTTTCTCTACTGTTCGGTCGGTACAAGAACTGATCCGATACCCCACCAGACAAAGGACTCGGCGTGTCAATGCGCAGCAAGTAGTATTTGCCATCCACCGGCATACGGCACGAACTCGACGGCTTTTGTGACTGGGGCTAAAGGCGAAAAAGTGGGCCATTAAGTGAGTGTTTGGACTGTAACTGTTCGGACCACTCAAACATGACAACTTTGTCAGTTGGGTTCAATTTTCACCGAACGGCGAATGGATCGCTACCACCTGTCTTCAACAATCAGTACTTGTCTTTGACGCTCAAAACGGCGATAAAATCATCGACATCGAAATCAAACCATCCCCAGCATTTGAAAATCCCCTCGCCTGGTCGATCAATGGGCGTCCGATTTTCGCCGCTTCGAATGACCACAAAATTCAGTCGTTTGATACCCTGGCCGGCACTCTTCTGGCGGAATTCCAATTCGAAGACGTTGAAGATAATTCCCCTTTCCAACTTGGACTCGCTCCGAACGGAAGATTCGTCTCGATCCATCTCGGTCGTGTCATCTCATTCGTCGACGCGTCCACGCTCGCCGGGACTACCTCCAACATTGAGGAGGGTGAATCTGTATGGTCATTTGCTATCTCTCAGAACAGTAGCTGTCTCCCGACCGGACAGGCAGGTGGAAAAATCGCTATCCACGACCTGAGCACCATCTTCCCAGATGTGTATGGTCCATTTCAGGTGTGTATCTTTCGCCGCGGAATGTGGGTCTACTTATATATACTTTAGCCATGGAGTTGCAGCAAAGACGACGTCGTTCTCGAGGTACGGCCCACCCTCTTTTTCAATTTCAAGCCGAGCGGTTCTCACAAGCATATAGACCGAGGTCCCATCGAGCACACCCGCCGAACAGTTTAACTACGACGATGTCCGTATCTGTACCATCCTTTCGTTTTTGCACTGATGTGCTCACCAAAGGCTCCCTCGTCCGACGACCTCCACGAGCCTGAAGCACTACAGCCACAGCCCGGTTCGTCGCATGTCACCTCGCTGCCGCCCACTACGACCGTTCCTCTCGGACCAGGCTCAAATCCGGAGGAACCGCCCGCCTACCCTCAGCCCACTGAGGCAAAGAAACACCAAGCCCTCAGAGGTTGGATGCGCGCAAGGCTGCGGTGGGAAGACAATGCACTGGCTTCACATTGGCCGGACGATACTCGTAGGGCTCCCAAGACCCGATCCGACACTCAGCCTTCGGGGAAAGTGAATATCACACGCAGATCCATTCGACGTATGCTCCGGGTCAGGCTAAGCATGTAAGCATTCCTCAAAAGTTACAAGGGTGCATTAGGCCTGACGGACTCTCATAGCAAGCGGCCACAGGGATTCCGGCGAGTCTTCCGTCATTCACGTCGCACGCAGATACTCATTACGCATTAAATAGAAGCAGCACAAAGTGAAACAACCGAAGAAAGTAGATACTTCTACCAGGGTCCAAGAATCTGCGAATCCAAAGACGGTGTCGTCCGTGAGTTTTTTTTCCTTTTAGTACTTGCTCTCTCTGTGACGGTCTATGGTCCATCAGGCGCAACAAACAAACGAGCCATACCAACCCTCTGCTAAGAACTTCCACATAATGGTAATGCTCGTTGATTTCAATTACGCACGAGACTCAACAAGTCACAGCGACAGTCTGGCAGGTCTGCACTCGTGATCCCGATTCCCAAGTGCGGATGTTTTGGCTTGGGCACAGACGATGGGACGCATGGAAATCGTTGATGGTTATCAATCAATCAAGTTGGGCGCGTAAGCACGTCGAATTCGCTTTGCCGTACTAGTTACTCTGTACGAATTGCTACTTGTATCACTGTCGTTTTCTTACATATGCCCCACCTGCACATACTCTGATTGAATTATTCTAGCAAGGCATACGATTGTTGCAAAGATGTCGAACCAGCGTGAGCATGCTCATCATAACAAAGTCTTGGGACCCAAGCCGGCTCGTACCTGCATATTACAAGTACGCACAATGTATGGTCGTTGAAAAATCGGAACGAAGAGATGTTAATACAGATGACGCAAGCTGGTAAATTATCAGCAGCCCGAATGGACGCCGAGCAGATAAGTATGTACGTAACGTCAATATCCAAGTATCTAAGTCACCGCCATGTGCCACATCTCCCGTGTCCGAGCCCAGATGCGTACACTCAAGAAATGTTATCGCAAGCATCATATAGCAAAAATATTGCTGAATCGACCAGTCGGGCCTCATGAGGTGAGCGAAAGTAAAGGACGCCGCACTACTAAACCGACTCATTTAGGAGATGGTACATGGGAGTTGGTTGCTATTCCTACACGAATCCTTGGCGCGTGGTTTCATATATGAAGACAACGTATAGGATCGGGCGTTCTTTGGATTCATAGTAAAACTTCATGCGCCGATGCTTCACTATTTGGACGACTGAGAGGCTTAGCTACCTTGGCTACCTCGGTTCGCGACTCGGTGGGCTGTGATCATTCGTCAGATATCAGATTTATGCAAGAGAACCGCTCACATTTGTTTTTCAGAAGAAGGATAGGGATTGATACTGCTAGTGGGAATCCGCTGAAAAATAAATGATTGGCAGATGGATGTGTGCCATCGAATAGGAGCGGGGGTGTCAGCCCGGTATTGTTGGTGGGATTAATGAAGTCAAGGGGAAACATGATGCGAATATGCGACAAGTGGCTAGAGATGGGTCACCTTTTCTTAGTCAGAACAGAAGTAGCAGTTGTTAGAGAAAAAAACGACATACAGAAATTGCTTTTCTTTCGTATTCGGAAGGCCTTGTTGGTCGAGGATAAGGCGCAACGTATACCAAGTAGTGCATGCGTGTGAAAACTGATGGCGCACAGTGTTCAGGATCCAAATAAGGATAAACGGATGGGCCACGAGGCGTTTGCGCTAGTCAGGCCATGACCTAAGGATGGAATGGCTATGACCGAACTATCTGCAAGCTCTGAATGTCGGTAAAATGTCATCTGTGAGAACAGGTGCATCGGTCCCTAGCGGCCGAGCGATGCTGAAAGGTCTGTCAGACGAATCGATGATGCTCGACACTGGTGACGAGGGCGGAGTGTTTGCGGTCGTCTTTCATCCAGACGGAAAGCATCTTTTCGGTGGGACTCACAATGCGCTTTATCGGTGACAATTCGCAGATGGACAAGAGGTGGCGGGACAAACCGGAATGTTCGTGTGCTCAATTTCAGCGCTGAAAGATGCAGAAGGATCATTTGTGGGCACAAAAAAGGCATGGCTATTTGGGACGCGGAGATCAAGGAAGAAGTTGTCAAAGTCGAGAGCAGGAGTAAAGTGCCTGTCGTCGACATGTCCGAATTTTGTTCGTTGTCCACGTTGAGTACAATTTCCGTCAGCTCGTCTAGTATATCGTTGCCTATTTGCATCGCGCTACGTATGAGTGTCGTAGCGTAATCGATGATTTTGCTTTCACGATGAAGGACGTCGCTCTATGTAAATATACGCTAAGAACTTAGTCCAGATTGGGAGTCTTGTGCAGGTAAATATACGCACCAAATCTCCGCGATAATAAATATCATTTCCTTCGGGGTGGACATATCGCTTCCAACCATCTGAGAGTTTCGATGAACTGAAGGGAAGATTAACAAGTGCCAGGATCACGTAAAGATGAGATCTTACGCCAGTAATAGCTGTTGTGGCCCATGCGATATTTCGGGTGGTTCCGTTACTCGAACTGGGGGAGTCTAAGAAGGAACTGAAAAAGGAATCTCATGAATACTCATTTAACCTTTGTGGTCTTATAGCGCTGTGATCCTCTATCAGAAGTTGCCGGGATAAATTTCTTCTCATGGCTCGAATTGCGAGTCTGGTATGATGCTGTCACCTTGGCCTCCCAGTCTATGTAAGATTGAAAGGGTCGAACTGCAAGAGTTTCGCGCTCCTCGTCTTCTTTGGGGCGTTTTCCATTCAAGTGTTTGTCTGTCAAGTCGACAACCCGAGGAACATCACTTGCATATCCTTGAATCCGATCCTGGCCTCGTCGACGTCCAAACAGTCCGAGAAACGACCTCAAAGCGACGCGAGCCGAGATACATGCGTGCACTACGTTTTCAGCCAATGCGCGGAAGCGAGCGAAAATGAAGAGGAGAAATCGGAGGTAGTGTTTGGCTATAGTTTCGGTGCTTATCGAACCTCCCTTTTTCACTGCTGAACATCGAACCTCGTGCATGCGGTATGCAAAACACGAGCGCCGGGCCGCGGCTACTATCGGACTAAGAAGAAGTGAGGTTGAGGGTGATGGCGAGTGACGAATTACATACCTTGGGCCCGGGCCAGCAGTTGGTTCCTCTTTGAATGAAGCTTCTTTTTATTCCTCCCCTGTCACCTTGACCCCCAAGCAGAATATTCACCGCGCCCATTCGATATGGTGCGCGAGTGATGTAAACAGAAAGGGAAAAAAATGACCGACGGTCGAGATCGACAGGTTTGTAATCTCACGGTACAGCGACCGCGCTCGCGCCAACTCTACATAGTGCTGCACTCCGGATGGCTTCTAGTAGGTACTAATTCACCTGCGACCACGACCCAGCCCCTCCTGGGGAACGTTACCTTGTCCCCGGCCTTTCTAGCATAGCTATTATGTAACGCGCTCTCTGATGCGACCCTGTAATGGCAGGCAAGCCCCACTTGAACTCAGACATATCAGACGAACAACCCTGAGGGCCCCCAGGAAAAAAGGTGCGAGCCGCGCGTCGTGCCACTCCGCGTCGCTAACCAGGACGGAGGAATAGTGAAGCATTTAGGAATCCTCGTCGGTTCCATATACCTTGACGTCACAGTTTTTAGGATATTTGATCCAAAGTGTTCGTCATTGCAAAGATGGGCTCTACTATTACTGTATCACGACCGACGGGTAGACGTGCTATTCGTCAGACCATTATGTAGTGACGGAATAGAAATCCCTATAATTAGCGCATTGTAACAGTCCGACCGCCCGCCGCTAGACCGCTAAGCCAAAAGGCAGTGAATACTGAACGCTAAGCGTTCAGTACCACGGGCGGTATATATGCTAGTTATAGGAACCTAGGTAAGCTGGTGGGCTTACACGCATACATTCAGCGCATGCTAGATAGTAATACTATCAAACTATCCCTCACGAACGAGTCGCCAAAACACGAGTTACGATTGACTCTGTACCTGTTCAGCGTCAAACTGCCGAGCCACCTCCCGCAGAAGGCTCGACGTGTTGCCCCACCACGTATCTCAGCCTACACCCCTCCCCACATCCCTGTTACCCCCCCCCCCCTCCCCACATGTCTCCAACAACAAACCCCCAGCCCCCTTTCAACCCGGTGCTTTCTAAACGTCAGACATGCCACCTGCCGAGTCCTCCTTTTCGGAATCATCTTCCTCGTCCGGTTCCTCCTTGTCGACATCCCTGTAAAACTGCCAAATCACCCGGCCACCCAAGATCGCGAATATCACGAGAACGGCGCATTCGACGCCGAGTATAGTCACGGTCGCATGTTCGCCCGGCTCAAACATCTGCACCGCGAGGGCTATAAAAAACAGAGCGACCCTATAGTCGCTCATATCAACACGCAAGAGCGTAGAAAAAGAAAGAGAGAAAAAAAGACGTACGACCAGAGCAAGCACGACATCGGGAGACTAAGTGCAACTGCAAGGCTCGCCATCCCCGAGTTCGAGTCACTGAGGGTTTGCATGACCGTCGCCTGTCCATAGTCGACGTGAGCACACTAATCAGACATTCCCTTCCCAAAGACGTACCGCAATAGAAGCGCTCATAACCTTAGAATCGTTGTACATGTTTAGCAACACAAAGGAGAACAAGATCGACGCGACCGTCAAGACTACCGAGCAGTAAATGATGATTTGGATCGTGCTGGCAGGCCCAATTTGAGGGATGACACCGGGGACGGCGAGGAAGCTAATATTGACTGCTAGCAACACTGTCGACTATGGGCCATGAATGCCTATCGCGTTTTCAGGAGAGAAGACTCACAAAGATAGTGCACCGGCCCAACTCGGACGCAAGTCCGGTAACAAAGTCCTTCCAACGCGGCTCTATAATGACACCGTCGACCCAGACGCATTTCAGTCGAATAGCGTAATTGTTGGGTGATCCGAACAAGAATAAGTTGACGCATTTGAACACGATGCTACGATTCCAAGTCTGTTGCCCAAATAAGGACGTATCTGCGTCTAGACGCGCACACGGCTCCCCAGTAAAGCAGAGGAACTGATTCTCAGCTGGAACAACGTTCAGGTAAACAAATCATGAGGCTTATTTAATCATACTTACTAAACAGCGCGGTTAGTCGAGCTGTTGACGATATTAGCACGCTGCTCGCCATTGGGTAGTAGAGTCATACCAATAATCCAGACTGTATACTGGTCCGAAATATCCTTTTCATCTTTACCAAGTCAACAAGACCGAAAGAACGTAGTAATCAAGTTTACCCTTGAGTGAGTTGACAACATCAAGGACCGCACTGAGATCATCCCTAGTAAAGGGACACGATGAAGAATCGCTAGTAATAATGTCTGGCGAATCCGTGAGGACGTGGCCTCGACGATTTACAAAGTCGACGCACCTATCTTGGCAAAGTTAAGCATACTTCTTAGGGCTTCATAAACCCCCTTTGGAGGGATACGACCGTGAGGGTAGTATGCACAATGCCACCTGGATTTCATACAATTTCCATCATACTTGAGTAGTGGTCAGTGCCGAAACGAAACGACATACATATAGACATACCTGAACGATATTTAAATGAAGCGTACCAGTACTGTGCCTCGACATAATACCCTAAAGGCGTGAGTCGAAGAAAAGAGTTGTGTATCCGACGCACTGATATGACTATATGAAGTAATCCCTTGCAAGTGGGTGCCGAGATCCCTCAAGGGTTGAACTGGATCTACCCAGAATAAAAGACGATCTTTGTGGTTAACAAAGTAATAGTGCCAATTTCCATTACTGTCCACGTTGAGTACGATTTCTGTCAGTTCGTCGAGTACATCATTGCCCTTGAGTATCGCTCTATGTATAAGCATCGTAGCGTAACAAATGATGTCGTTTCCGCAACAAAAGATATCACTCTCTGTGAATATACGCTAGAAAAGGTCGAGTCCAGAACGATATTAATATTCAGCGCAAGAATATCAAAGATGACATACCAAGTCTTCGTGGTAATAAAGGACATTGCCTTCGGGATGAACGTAGCATTTCCATCCAAGTGGCGGCTCCGATCGTCTACAAAGAATGGCATCAAGGACCAGAAAAAAAAATATGGACCTACGTCGACAATAGCTCTTTTGGCTCCTTGATTTCAAGAGGCTTCACGACGTTCGGACTGGGGGGGATGAACAATGACTAGGAGGAACCGACGAAGAGACACTTACTTGACCTTCCTGGGCTCATAGCGCTGTGATCCGCTAGCAGGAGTTGCCGGGATAGGTTTCTTCGTATGGCTCGAAGTGCGAGCCTGGTATATTACCACCTTAGCCAGCCAGTCGACGTGAGGTTGAAAGGGCCGAGCTGCAAGAGTTTCACTGTCCTCGTCTTTAGGGTGTTCTCCATTCGGGTGATTGTCTGTCACGCCAACAGCCCGAGGAACATCGCTTGCATACCCTCGAATCCGGTCCTGGCCCTGTCGACGTCCAAACAGTCCAAGAAACGACCTCCAAAGTAGCGCCAAGCGAGCTCGACATGTATGTGTTATGGTTCCAGTCAATGTGCGGAAGCGAACGAAAATGGAGAGGAGAAATCGGAGTAGGCGCGTGTTTGCCATCATGGTGGTGTTTGGCTTAGGCTAGTTTCGGCGCTTATCGACCCTCGAATCTCTATCTTTCGCTTCTGAACTTCGTGAATGCGGCATGCGAGCCACGAGCGCGGCGACGCAGCGGGCATACTATGCGACTAAAAAATGATGTTGACGATGACGGCGAGTGGCACATTACCCACCTTGGGTCTCTGGGTCTCAAGTCTCTGTCGAGCCGTTCCTTCTCCGAATGAAGCATCTTCCACCCCCATCTTGACCCCGGAAATTGATCGAACCCGTTCGGTACGAGGCGCGAATGGTGAAACAGAGACGGTCGATGATCGGGTCTCACGGTAAGTGCTGACTCGGGTCTTTCCAAGCGTAGCCTCTCTGACGCAACCTCATGGACTCAAGGCAGTCTGATATTCCAACTGCAATGGACTTCTGATGAGCCTCTTCTCCCAAAACTAGGCTCACCTCGGACTTGCTTATTTTACTATCCATCTCGAGCGCGGCTATGCATGCAAGTTCTGTTCGAGAATCTGCCGACTCCTCAAAAGTTAGCGAATACGTCTAGTCCACGTTTGTATGATTCTTTCGTAGTATTTCCCCATCGCATGCGCCAGTTTATATCGAAGCAGAAGGAGCTTACGCGACCACATGTGTATGTGGCTCGCAATTCCCCCTTGGTACGAAGTGGGTATACATAAAGCAAATTCATAATGAAATATTAGCTACGTCAGTGCGTCCCATCTCCGGTGCCCGAGCCAAAACACCCACACTTGGGAAGAGGGATCAAAAGTGCGGGTCCGCCTGGCTGTTGCTGTTGTGATCCATCAGTCTCGTGACACTATCTAAATCAGAGAACGCGTACCGTTATATGAATGTTCCTAGTAGCGGATTGAGATGGTTCGTTTGTTTGTTGCGCCTGATGGAACGGTAAATCGTCGTACAGCGAGCCAGTGCTAGAACTCACGGACTGCTCCGTCTCCGGGTCCGCAGAACCTTGTCCACTCGTAGAAGTGCCAGTCTTCTTTTCTTGTTTCTGCATGTGTTTCTGCTCAGCGCGTGTTGAGTGTCAGCGTGTAAACTTAAAGTACAAATAATCTTACAGGATATCCCGTAGCCGCTTGCTATGATAGCGTGTTAGGCCTACCACATACTCACAATGTCGGAGCACGACTTACATGTTTCGGATGACCCGGAGCAAATGTCGAACGACCCTGCCGAGCGATTTTCACTCTCCCCTGGCCCGATGGTTGGTGGCCAGGGCGAGGATCCGAGTCGGGAACTCTATTGATGCTATCCGGTGGATGTGAGATTTGTTTTTTGTCGCTCCGCTGCAACCTTGTGCGTATCCAACCTCCGAGCGTTCGATGCTGCCTTATTTCTGCAGGCCGAGAGGCGGGTTCCTCTGGATGGGA
>JBBPMM010000879.1:0-11867 GCA_038090335.1 Solioccasus polychromus
GGGCTGAGATCGCATCTGAAGGAAAAGTGAGTTAGTGTTTTGGATGACGCGAGCCCGTTGATGTTTTCTTCACAGACATGGTATTCAAGATGTGCGAGACGAAGATTTTATTTGCTACTCAACCTAGCGTTGGGAGTGGGAGCTACTAGTAAGAATATATTTACGGTCAAGTAATATGCACAGTCCACCAAGCATTATGCAATGCTTTCATTCAGGATCACCCTGAGGGGCCACCAAGTTTCCAAGATCAGAAAATGATATATGGGATTCGGCAAACATGTCGTGGATTCGGACGCTGCGGCGCCTGGTGATGACGTGGGGTGGCGGTGGGGACAAGAGGTCGACAAAAGGCTCGGTATCGGATGTGTTGGACTGTGAGCGCTCGTCGAGGCTCTCTTCGCCAGCGGACGTGTGTAATGACGACGTCGAGGAGGTCATGGTGTCGGATTCGACGGAGAGATATGAGCCTGAGAGGAGTGCAGGGGCCGGTGGGGGAAGGGGAAGGGACTGTGTTTGGAGAGGAGAGAGAGTCTTGTCGACGTCGTCCTTGGCGTCGTCCTTGGCCAGAGTCGGCGGCTGTGGGACGACGTCTTGCGACTTGGACGGCCCATCCTGTGGGTCTATGCCGTCGTGTCGTGGAGGGGCCCAGTAAGGCAGCACCCACTGTCGATGAGCCGAATTGAGTGGTGGGGTTGGACGGCGGTTGTGGCGGAAAGAGAGACACACCTCGTTGAAGACGTATGCGGCGGCGATGCCGGAGAGTGCGGCAGCGAGGTAGAAACCGGCGCGGAGGGCGACGTCTCTTGGACGGCGCATCGTATAACGGGTCAGATACAGACCATGAGGCAGCCTGTTATTTTTTTGTTCTTATTTATTTTTTAATTTAATTTTAGGTTATCTCTCCCTCGTCCTCGTCCTCGTCGACCTGTCCACCACTCACCACCAGCCCGAAAACATGCCCGCGACCGAGTCCGACGATAGGGAAGACCCTCAGCAACACAAGTCAAAGTCTGCCTCTTCTTCAAAGTGTTGGTTTCTCCTCTTTCTTTTTACCGCTCCCACCTCCTCGCTGACCCGACGTCCACAGCAAAGGACCTCTCGCATGTCCCTTGTAAATTCTTCAAGGTCGGCGCCTGCACCGCCGGCTCGTCCTGCCCATTTTCGCATGTCGTCCACGAGCCCGGCCAGCAAAAGGACGTCTGTGCCTGGTTCGTCAAGGGAAACTGCAAATTCGGTCACAAGTGTGCGCTCGCCCATGTCCTCCCCGGCCAGAGCATGTCCATGGATCGCAAAAACAAAAAGGCCGCCCAGCTCGCGGCAAACGGCGGCGCGTCGGGTCCACAGGCCCGCGAGTCAAGAAGCTCCAAGGTTGCCAAAAAGGACGGTCACACGTCCGGCCAGCATCACAGCAGCTCGTCGGGTGGTGGGGTCGTCAACGCCCACACTGGCCTTCTCTCTGGCTCGACTGCCCCCACGCGCACGCGCACGACCTCGGCTCGCCCACCGATGCCGATGACGCTCAAGGCAACTCCATCCGCACCTGCACCTCCCCTCAAGGACACCGATTTCCCCCCATTCGTGCTCCCAGATGATGCCGACAACCACAACCCCATTGCAGAGACGACGAAACTGCAGGCAGAGGAACAGGAGCAGCAAGAAATGAGCCCCTCGCCGCCGCCCGAGTCTTCGTCCCCCGTTCACCCCAGAAACCCATCTCCACCTACGCTTCCGCTCAACGTACCCAGCGCACCACGCCGCGCGGTGCTCCCTGCAGATGCCGCGGATCTGGGTCCAATTGGATCTCCCCCGCGAGGATCGTCGTCGGCTCATTCACCCATTTCTTCCGGAGAATCGCCACAGAACGCTGGAATCCCATCCACGTTTCATGCTCAAACTTCACTGCTTACAGAATCGAGGAACCGCCTCGGGGCGGGCATTCCCTCTTCGCTCGGAGCATGGAAAACTGACGTTGGTTCGGTCCCAACACCAGGTTTTACTCCTGGCATTGATGTCAGCCTCTCTGGGGATCGGGATGGCTTGTCTCCAGACGAGGACCTCGAAGACTTCCTTCCTTCTTCGCTCACGGACTTGTTGACACCTTTGGAGCGTTCTCGTAGAATGTCTCGCACCCATTCCGGATCATCTCGCCCTGTCAATCTCAATGACGTACCATCACCGCTCACCACCCTCGTTCCACAGACGCAGACTCATCACGCCAATCATCGATACTCGCGTTCCGTCCCGGCCCCTTCGCTTCTCGGCGATGTCAAATCGATTTGGGCAGAGCGCGGTCTCACGGCGAATGGCCTTCCTGCCTCCCCAGACAAGCACAGCTTTAATGTCGGGGCTGTAGGTTCAGGCACGCCAAGTTCCCTCAAATCTCCAAATGGTCTCGGCGTGCTCAACTTGGCGAGCACCGTTACGCCATCGGGAACGGTTTTCCGTGACGACTCGCATTCGCCATCTTCATCGTTGCTTGCACCATCCAACGCGTCTGCAGCGTTCCTTCCAGGTCTTCATCATTATTACTCAAAAATGAATTCGGGAAGCAACGGTCGTGCTCCCAACGTTGCGCTTGGCGCAGGTCTGGGCCTCAGTGGTCTTAGCCGTTCCCCCCTTTCTCACGCTCCAATCCATGGTCCGGCTGCAGACGAGGGACGAACGAGCGGGAATAATGGGACGGGCGTCGGTCTCGGTCTCGGGGAGGCGACGTCGCCGTCTATTCGTGCTCTCCAAGCCCATGCACCTGGCCAGAGTCTCCCACAGGGCCTCGCAGCGGGCTACTCACGCATACACGCGCTCCCGCTCACCGGCTCGCCCGGCTCGCTTGGCGGGTCGAGCGTTGGCGGGGGTGCCTTTAGTCCGGGCCACGGGCCCGTACCGTTTGGGATCAACGCGGGCGGGCAGGACTGGCACTTGCAGTCGAACCAGGCGCTCTCTGACGCGCTGCATCACCACCACGACCTGCACACGACGACGGCGACGACGACGACTTCGATGGCTGCGCTCGAGTCCATGTTTGCACGCCCGACGACGACAGGGGCGCCCCTCCGCACACCGCCGCATCCGGTCAATAACACTCGGAACTGGCACGCGCAAAACGTGCACAGTCCGCTTAGCCGGCCGATCAGCGATGACGACGACGCGCTGTTTAGCATGGACGGGTGATCCCCTCTCTCAAAAAAAAACAAAACAAAACAAAAGGCGTGTTTCCCTTTACAAGCAAAAAGAAAGCGGTCGACTATGGACGAACAAGGCCCATTTTACGTATTTACGTACAAAGTAATGTGTGTGTTTTTTTATCTGCAAGGGAACGATCGAGAGGCTGGATACCTATCTAGTAGCCTTTTTATCACTTTTTCTCCCTCATATTCCCTGCGCGGTAACTTTTTTTTCGCGAGCCTTGGCATCGAGTACCGTTCATTGGGTCTCTTATTGTCTTGGGCGGTTGAGTGTATTTATACCATTGCCCGTTTCTTTCTTTCTCTTTTGTTGTTTTACCTCCACTTGTGTTGGAGAGACCGAGGGAGGCATGTATACAGGTGCGCATGTAATTGATGTGGACTGTAATCTTGGTAAAATAAACACCAGAAAAATGCAATGCCAAAGAAAGAAAGAGAAAAAGAAAAAGATTGTCCTTGCAACTTCACTCCACCTCAGCCTTGACCCGCTTGACGGGCGTCTCGGGCGAATTCCCAGATCCTTCGTATTCCTCCTCCTTGATCTTCTCGAGCAACACCACCTCCGAGTCCTCGCGCCCGTACTCGGTCTCGCCCTCGTCCATCGACGCGTCTGTCCACCTCATCGACGACTCCTCGCGCGCCCGACTGAGATTAACAGGTGCGACCTTGCGCTTCTTGCCGCGCGGTTTCCGGGGCTTCTTGGGCGACGGTACGAACTCTTTGCCGTTCTTGACCGCCCATTCGATCTCGAGGACTCTATATTCGATCCAGGATGAACAGAAAGAGAAGGAAAAAAAAAAAAAAAAACAAGGCGTCAGCATTGTGCGTCCAAGGCTAGTTTACACAGGAAAACATGAATGCAGAAAAGGATCCACCTCTCTCGTAGCTTGATATTGTCCGGGACGTACGTCTCGGCTTTGCGGTACAGTTCGAGCGCGACTTGCAGGTCGCCCCTTTTTCGTGCAGCGATGAGTCGGCGAGCAGGCATGACGCGGGAAGGGGTGGGGACCTACTTTTCAGAATGGGCGCGCGCGAGGGCGACATAAGCCCGCCCCGTCTTTTTTCTGGACGAGGGCGACAGCACGTCGGCCAGCTGAAGTTCCTTGTTGCCGCGTTCGCTGGGGAGAGCACATGAACCCCTTAGTATATGCGCTTTGTCACCAGTCAACAAGACGCACTATTTTTCCTCAAGTTCCGCCAGTCGTGCGCGGAGCTGATCGTCCAGATCACGATGGCGCGCGAGCAGTGGCGTGAGCACACCTGGGGGTAACTTTGATTCGGCCGGTGCCGGACGCCGCTCGTCGTTATCTTGTTTTTCTCGCAGCGCGATGTTCTCTTTTTCTTGCTCGGCGCGCGCGCGTTCCTCGCGTTCACGTTCTTCGCGCTCCCTCAACCGGCGCGCCACCTCGACTTCGACAGCCCGTGCAATCTAGAAGGGTTTCGTGGTCAGTGCTCGATGGTACGTAGGTCGAGAGACAAACCCTCTCGTCGATGTCCTTGTCCGTCAGTTGAACCGACGTCTCTGGTTTCTCCATGATCGCAGCCGAAGATGGCGGACGTGATCGCACCTTTGCCAGTGGCGGTAGTAATCCGGGACCGATGCCGCTGATGCGTGGTACACGAGACGGGCGAGGCCGTCGATGTGGTTCGGGTCCCGATATAGTCGTGACTGAAGGTTGGGAAACAAGTACAGGCTCAGCTTGAATGATAGCAGGAGCAAGCTTTGGTGGAGGTGGTTGAATGGCTGCGAAATGAGGTTTCGGTTGGGGGCGATTGTCTGGGTAGAGGTGAGTGAAGTGCTGATAAACTTTCTAGTTTACGTACCGCGCTCGTTGACGACCAAACGGTTCTCAACGTTCTTGGTGCGAACAGCAAAGCTATGCGAGCACACGATCGACACGTTGAACAGAAAACAAGCAATGGTGCATACTTTAGTGTGTTGAGGGTGTCTTGTCGGAACTTGATACCAGGGGCGAGATTGCAAATTAGCAAGCCCATGGACGAACCTCCGAGAGCGTCTTGAAGAATTCTCGTGAGCTTTGAATTACGGTAAGGAATGCGAGTCTGAGACGGAGTTTTAGCGTGCCAAGTGAAAAAGAGAAAAGTAGCTTTACAGCTCCCTGGTTCAGTGCGTGTACCACCTGCCCGAGAACACTCAAACTCTTGTTAATCGCAGACGACTCCGCCATACGTGTGGGATCGTTGCCGGTAAGTTTGTTGTTCTCCGAGCCTGCGAGATCGACCAGGTTGATCCTGCCAGTCAGTGCTAACCAACATGGCAACTCGTTAGATGCGACGCTGCAGAACTTGGAAAAACTCGCTTTTTTGGGCTGTCGAGTCCATCATTGTTACCTCGATGGTAAGGACCGCATGCGAACGGGAAGATGCTCGATTAAGGTTCGTAGCACCAACTGAACGATGGCGAGAAGCGCGTCTATGCTCGAAATATGAATATCAGTGGGGGAAAGATGGCGAAACACGGACGAATAAATAGCGTCGAATTCCTCCGCCGAAGATATTGGAAGAGAAGTCAGGTTGGCAACGAATACCTGCCCTGCATCATTTTCGCGGACGGGAAGTTTGGGTGCCTAAAATTATTCAGCTTGAGCAAAAACATAGACCAAGGAGACGAAACATGGACGCCTCGAGTTCAACTCACAGACTCGCGATTCACAAAAAGATCATAAACTTCATCCTTGTATATTTCCATATATGAAACGGCCAGCTCAACACTGCTTCGTTGTAGTGCAGATTTCTGAAGAAACATGGCCTGTCGAGCAGGTTTGTGAACCCAAATTGTCTGTGAGTCAGGACGGCTTACCTCGACTACCCGCGGTATGACACCTGGTTGGGCTTTGGTTCCCTGCATAGTGTGAGTCTTGCCAGAGGAAGTGACGCCATACGCAAAAATTGTGACAGTCTAAAGGAGTGGTAGATGATGGCAACGGCAAGTTGGGGTCAGAGCAAACTTACGACACCACTATACACTACATCAATTAGAGGACGAACGTCCTGCTCGAATATTTCTTCCTGGGTAGAAGTTTGGTCGTAGCACGAAGTGAGACTAGGAACGTTGTCGGTTCATGTTCCAGGGAAAGCAGGAAAATGACCCACGGAAAGTTGAAGACCTGAGAAAGGTCGCGAGGATTGGGAACGCTGATACACGATGGGCCGTCGGTCGAATGTGTTACTTGGATGCCTTCGTCGTCGAGTTCGTTTTCCAGCCGGGGTCGAACGCGGGCAGCGATCTTGATCTTGTGCGAGGCCATTTGGGAGCGGTAACGAACGGTGTGTTGAGTTTGCCGCCTTCGACGTGACGGGTCACGTGTTCGCGTTCCTCATAACAGGGGCTAATCCAAATTGAGATCCGGAAGGGCGGGAGAACATGCCAGAAGCTGCTCGCTGCCACGACAGAGCTGATTAATTAGCACAATCACAATCCCGGTCTTCTCCATCTACCGCCATGTCCAGACACGCTGGAATTCCCTTACTTAGCGGGCCACCCCCACCCCACCCTGGCTCCTCTCAGAGCGCGTGCAGAAAGTGTGGCAAAGAATTCAATATACTGTTCCATCGACAGCGCAAGTGCATGCATTGCGGTGAGCAGAGCTCTCTTGCATCGTATCGCCCGATTCCCAATTCCACTTTAAAGGTTATGGCTATTGCTCCTCGTGTACAGACTATCAGGCGCTCATGCCACGCCGCGGTCCTTCCCATGGTTACGATCCGGCTCCTGTCTGTGCCTTTTGTATCGAGATGCTCAATGGTGCGTGTGCTCCTTGGGTCATCGCTTCTCAATACCACGTCGATATATAGTGACTGCCCTTGGCCGGACCCAGCTGCGATCAATCCCCCTTGCAAAGCTTCGACGCTACACCAACGCTTATAATATCCAGATCAAAAATGCAATAGACAAGAATGATCTTGTAGATGCTGCCATGGCTGCTCGGGTAGGTCACCGAATTTCCCATTGTGTCGGACCCCCTCGACCATTGTTACTTCTCGTCGCTCTACACAGACCCCTGAAGGTTGTCTTTCTCCGGCATTTGAAGATTACTACAGGAAACACTCTGTTCCTTCGCTTTCTGCACCTGGGTCCTCGTCCTCTTCAGCCAATAGAAACACGTCTCCCCGTGGATCATCCAATACCAATACAAATAATGGTCCTCGTTCTAATTCATCGTTTCCTCGACCTGATCTCGATCCAAATCGTCAGCAACGTCCCCAAGGAACTCCATACAGTACATACGCTCCCCGCTCCACGACCAATACACGGCCCAGAACAACATCTGCTCCGATGAATCCAAGTGCGACGCGCCCTACCGCTCAACATCATAACATTCCTCGCCCCACATCATCCTCGGGACGACAGTTTACACCACGTTCCGGATCACCAAATCACCACAGTACGTCGTCTTTACCACCGCCACCGATGTCGACGCTTGTCACACTCCCACGTTCGTCTATATCTACATTATCGGCTGGTACACTGAAGCAAATTCTATGGGAGTCCCGTGTGAGAATTCCTCCGGGTGTCGTCGAGAAGGATGATCTAGTGGAGCGTGTATGGGCTTTGATCGAGGAAGAGAGGATGAAGGATAATGAAGGTATCGACGATATTAGCCCTGAAGAAGAATGGGAACACGCCGAAGCTCCGGTCAGAGAGGAGGAAGTTATCTTGGATCCTGAAGTGGAAGCACACGACCCCGAACAGGGGAATGATCACCATACAAGTACCGCCGAAGACCAGGTTGAAACCGGGCACGACTCCAATTCCGGCCTGCCACATTCGCGACCGACGACTCCACAATCATCTGCGTCACCAAAGTCTAAACCTCGTCCCCATCCAAAGCCGATGAGCGCAGAACGCTCTGGCTTGTGTGTAATCTGTCAAGATGAAGAGGCCAACATTGCCATCGTTGACTGCGGGTGAGTTATTAGTATTTGTTTTATCACTCGAATGTTACCTGACAACTTCTTTACAGTCACCTTGCGATGTGCCGCGCATGCTCTGATCTTGTTCTCGCAAGTTCTAGAGAATGCCCTCTTTGTCGTACTCGGATTGTCACGGAGGCTCGATTACTCAGGATATTTAAGACGTAATGTAGCTACGGTCACGCTGACATAACTATATCAGTATTGTGTGGCTGTGTTACTGAACGCGTCAGTCATGTCCGCTCAGCAGACGGCAAGCAAAGACAAAAAGGTAGAGGAAAAGGACAAGGACAAGAAGGACGGCAAGGCAGATGCGTCCAAGAAAGTAGAAGAAAAGCCTGCTCCTCTGACCCCGACTGCAGAGATCAAATCTAATATCGCACTCATTGAGCGGGCCGTCGTGGACCTCGAGCCACGCTTCACCCATCGTGTATTACGTTCATTCACTGCGTTGCGAAAGCGCCTGGACAACAAAATCTTGCGCGATGCAATCGAGGAGAACTATCCGATAGGTACGCGTCTGTTCATCATCTATGACCTCGACGTGAACGCGCGTACAGACTCTACGGTGAAGAAATCGCTGTTATCCTGGCTTCCCCCTGCGGATCAGTCTATGGAGGTCGATGCTGCGGCGCAACCCAGCGGCCCCGCTACGCCAATACCACCCGTCAAGCCTACCTCCGATCCAGTCCCAGAAGTCGAGATCTACTTCCGCCTCTTGCTCATCCATCACCTCCATGCCTCCAAGGAAAACAAGGAAAACCTTGTCAAATCGCTCGAGTTGTCTAAAGAAACGGTCAACAAGATGCAACAACTTAATCGTCGCAGTATGGATCCGATTGCGGCCAAAATTTGGTTTGCCGTAGAGAGATCTTATGAGCTTGGCGGTGAGCTGGCTGATGCGCGACCGTGGGTGTTCTTGTTTCTGTCATCCTTCTCTCGTGTTTCTGATCCGTTTTCTAGACTTTTCCTCGCCGCCCAACGTACGGCAGCATTGCGCCACGATGATGACACTCAAGCATCACTAATCAACCGACTTCTCCGGAGCTATCTGCACTATAGCCTTTACGATCAGGCCGACAAGCTCGTTTCGAAAACGACATTCCCAGCGTCAGCCGGCAATCCTCAATTTGCTCGCTACCACTACTTTTTGGGTCGCATCAAGGTTGTACAGCTGAATTATACCGCGGCCCACACGAATCTCCAGCAGGCAATCAGGAGGGCTCCGCCGGCCAAGATCGCACCGGGTTTCTACCAAGCCGTGCATAAGTTATTCGTGGTGGTCGAATTACTCATGGGAGATATTCCCGATCGTAGTACATTTAGACATCCTGTATTGCAGAAAGCACTTCAAGCCTATTTTGACATCGTCAAAGGTTCGTTCCATGACGTTTTTCTGATGACGACATAGCTCGCAACTCACGCTTACTCATAGCTGTTCGGACGGGATCTCTTTCCGAGTTCCAGTCAACCCTTAGCAAGCATGCTGCACAATTTGAGCATGACAAGACATATACATTGATCGTTCGGCTCCGACAGAATGTAATCAAGACCGGTATTCGGCGACTCTCGCTATCCTACTCACGTATTTCCCTCCGCGACATTTGCCTCAAATTACATTTAGATTCCGAAGAGGATGCGGAGTACATCGTTGGCAAAGCCATCCGAGATGGGGTCATCGAAGGTCGGATCAATCACGAGAAAGGTTGGATGGAATGCGAAGGAAGAAAGAACGGATATGGTCCGGAAGTGAGCGAAGTCTTTGGCCGACGCATTGGTTACTGTTTGGAACTTCATAACCAGAGCGTAAAGGTGAGTGGCGCCTTTGCCAAGATCTTTTTTTTTTTTTCATCAGTTCGGAGAACATTGTCGCCGGACGTCACATATGCTTAAACTCAACCTTCCTCTCGTATGCAGGCTATGCGCTATCCCTTGAATGCACATCGGAAAGAACTCGCAGCGGCAGAAGGCGCACGCGAGCGAGAAAAGGAACTCGCGAAAGAAATTCAGGAAGGAGATTTGGATGACGACAGTCTGGGTGATTTCTAAGAAGGTTCCTATGTTCCTTGTCGAAAATACATTCCGCTGTACCTGCATCCGTTCGCACACTGCCCTAGCTACGAGTCGGCCGAGCAAATATTCAAGTTTCGAGAATAAGATGATACTATTGCCATTTTTGGCACCCGGGGGAACATTGTCGCCGACACCATCGTCACGTGTATAACCGGCTCGGATTCACTGGGTTGCTCCAGAGCACTCAAGACTTCGCCATGTCATCAGTTTTTAGGCGGGTTTTGCAGCGCTTTATGAAGCCTGTGAGTATAGTCTTGGCTGGCAGTTTACTAACATCTTGGAGACATCTTCCTGACCTGGTCCTACTTCCAGACGTATTTCGTAGGGAAAGACCTCGAAGGTACATACCTCCGCGGAGTCCCATAAAGTTTTTTCTACCCTGCCGGGCGCCGACGAAAATATATTGCAGGGAACAAGTATTATGAGTTCCCGAATGCCAATGACGGTACGGCTTAGTCTCGATTCCGTGGCTGGACACAGACCACTCTCCAAAAAACTACTCTAGGCCGTACACGGCGAACAGTGCAGTACAAACGGACAGATGACATGTGGAAATATGTGGCTAGTGGCAAGAGGCTCCCAGGTATGGCTTACTCCATTTTCATCATTCCTTCTGCCATGTATCCTGTCCACGCCGTCTTGGTTGGCCATTCCTCTTTGGACTTGGCAAAACGCTGTTCGTATGCTTAGATGAATTTCCATACAGTACAATGGAGCGCCTGGCTCACTCATACGCGTCTAGATCCGCCCAGCCTCGAGGTACATTTCCGTCCTGGTCGGCCATGATGCTCATAGTCACTCATTTTATTGTTATTTTTTTATGGTCGTCTATGTGGTCGAAATGAATACCACAGGAACTGCGAGTTGATCTGGCCCGCCAACATCGCGTACAAATAAATGCCGCTCTCCTCGAGGCGCGCGACAGAGAAGAGCGTTTACGTTTGGCTCAGCCTTTGCCCTCACAGGTACATGAACCCCGTACATGGCAGGAGCCAGAACAGCAAAAACAAAATGAGCCACCGGTCGTCGTGCGCCCGGACCATCCTTCCATCCGCGATCCATGGGCAGAGGTACAGCGAGGCTCGGATGAGCCGCAGTCCTGGAGACCTGTAGTTCACCGTAAATGATATTGGCAAGCTGATCGGCCCGTATATACGGTCATTTCGTGCAATACTGGATTGATGATATGAGTTGCGTTTCTTTTCTCACGAAAGATGAACCTCATGATATTGCCAGGGCAGGTATCCTTGACTGACGCCGACGAAGGCAATTCCATTTGCTATTTAACTTCCTGTGATAAGCGCTGGTTCTTTGGCATTTTTGCTCAGCCTTGCCAGTAATGTCGGTAGTGTCGAATGCAGGTGTTTTTTTTTTTTTGGCGATTGCCATATTGTAGGCATACTTTGTCGAGTCAAACATTAACTCCTCCGTCTCGTGGTTATAGCGGGCCTCCCAGGATTAGGGGTACCCCTGTCGTTCCGCCGCGTTCCTCACGATAATCTGGTCGTTAGTTACCGTCGGAGGGATTATGGTTACTCAGGCGACAGTGAAGCACCATTCATGCGCAGCAACCTTGCCAGTCCACATTCAATCTGAATAGCGAGTGCAGTTTGGGTTTTCCACGTTGTTCAGGTCCCTATGTGCGTCATTCTTGCAACTTTTGAAGCTTTGCGATAC
>JBBPMM010000880.1:0-11853 GCA_038090335.1 Solioccasus polychromus
TACTCTCAGCTACTATGCTAAGGAGTTTCATCACTCACTGAGGAGTGACCTATCAGCTTATCATCTTTCTTGCTACCATGCAGGATTTGCCTTATGGACAAGTTGATACCCTTTATTGGGAGACGACCGTTCTTGTTGTAATCATCCTAGGATTACCATGTCGACGAATCAGTATATACCATCGCATATATCTCATCCAGTACTAGCTGAGTTACTAGTCTCAGCATAACAATTACCCAGAAGACGAATAAGCATTTTCCACCAAGTCTATCTCATTGGTTACTAGCTGAGTTACTAGCCTCAGCGTAACACCCAGAGACCTCACCATCATCCTTGACGCCGACCAAACCCCTACTCAGTTCCTACACAACCACGTCTCTTGTCTTATGATGACACCCCTGCTCTTCCTGTACCCAACCCCACTAGACCCATGTGGACTCCCCAACCTGAATGGATGCATCCCCTTCCTGATCATTTGACATCTTGTCCCTCTACTCCCCCTCCTCCTCCGTCCCCTTCTCCCTCAGTAGGGACCCAGGACTGTCCCATTGACATTGATGGTCTCCCTGATCTCCCCAATCGACAAGGACAATGTTTTAAATGCCAACTATGGGGGCATTGGTATATGGAGTGTTTTAAATATTGCTGTCCAAAGTGCTTTTTATGGGCCCCAGGACATCGGAAGGATGTGTGTCAGGGTTTACCTTGCAATGGATGTGGCATTAGGGGACATAAGGTGTCTCATTGCCCTGCTGTTTCCACTAACCCTCCCATCACAGGATGGATCATAGACAACCATAGCTCCTCTGGGGGTGAAAATAACTCAGCTCAGTAAGCTGAGAGCTACGAAGGGGGTAATGTTACAGTTTTACTCTATCTGTCTGTTCTTCCTATTTGCTCCATGTACTTCCTACCTTTTCTGAGTCTTATTCCTGTTCTTTCCATTTCCGAATCCTTCTGTTTTACCTTGTAGCACTGGAGCTAAGGGTTACCCATTATAGGCATCATTCTCTGGAACATTCTAGATAGTTTCCTATTTCTTTCCTGGTCTGTGCACTGTTCTTCTACCTATAAATAGGTAGACTTCATACCCATGTACCTTAGCTAGTTCTACACAATTCAAGCCTAGTAACCAGCAAGCTGCTTGATAAGGAGTGAGACCTTCACCATTCCAGATATCCAGACCACCGCTCTCAGGGCTCTCTTGGAGCATTGTGGTATGACTTATCAGGTCATACTCTTCCTCACTACCGTCCAGCAGGAAATACCTCAGGTGCATGTCAATACCCTCTATTGGGAGACGACCGTTCTCATCCTAGTTATTCTGGGATTACCCTGAAGACATATAAGCATCTTCCACAGAGTTTATCTCATTAGTTACTAGCTGAGTTACTAGCCTTAGCGTAACACTAGAAGCCCGAAACTTATGCTTCAGGCATACATCCAAAAAACTCCTCCCTTGTCAAGAGGGCCCCTTTGAAATCTCCAAGGTTGTCTCTCCTATTGCCTACAAACTCCAACTTCCTCCCTCATGGAAGATTCATAATGTCTTCCATGCGTCCCTCTTATCACCCTATTGGAAAACACTGGAACATGGACCTAACTTCTTAAAACCTCCATCAGAGGAGATAGAAGGTGAAGAAGAATGGAAAGTGGAAGATATTCTTAATCACCAAGGAACCCAAGGGCAGAGACAATACCTCGTCAAGTGGAAAGGTTACTCCTCTGCTGAGAACACCTGGGAACCAGAATCCAATCTGGGAAATGCATCCGAGGTCTTGCAGGACTATAAGACTCGATGAAACCTTTGAAACTCCGCTCAGTCACTTTGACCCCACACCTTGTCACCACCTTTACCATATCTTACCCTGCCATCTACACTGAATGCCTCCCACTTTCCCTTCACCAGATTCTTTATGGAACCATTCTTGCTGACCCTTGTCCTCTATTCTGTGTCGAACACAACCCTCTTTGGCCCCAGGCCACCTCTCTCCAGGTATTGGTATGCCTATACCATCAAATTTACACCACAGATCTCCTTTACCAGCACTTCCATGCAGGAGCAGCCCCCATCCCCAAACAGGCCATAGATCACTCGGTCCAGCTCATGCTGGACCACCTCCTTGAAGTCATGCACAACGAGGGATTTTGGTTCTTTGTTAATTGAATCCCTTCATCCACCATCTCCACTTTCCAATCCCTCCTTGATGGATTAACTCCCTCTGAGGAAGTGGTGTATCAAGGTAATCCCCTCACCACCACTGACCACATCCTTCCTTGCTTTCTCCTCAACTCCCTTTCTCAACCATCATCCCCATCCCCTCCTCCCCCTCCTTATAGGACTTGTTGGGCACCTCAATGCCAACCAACACCCTACTTGCTTCGCCACACCAGTCCACCCCAACTCTCTTCTCACGAAGCAGTAGAACCTATCCCTGTCCCTCGTCTGGCTCATCTGACCTGGACTCCATCTCCAAACCATCCTGCAGCCTGGTCCCCAGCTCCTTCTCGCCCCACCTCTCCCCCCATTGAAAGACTACACCAGGCCCTGAATGACCTCCAATTCACATCAGAGAACGGAAGCCATGCCTTCTCTTTTGGCACCTCCAACCACCCAATTGACGTTGATCACCTACCCAACACCCCAGTCCAGTGTGGGCAATGCTTTAAATGTCAAGAATGGGGGCATTGGTATGTGGAGTACAAGAGATATTGCTGCCTGAAATGTTTCTTGTAGTCCCTAGGGCATGGAAAAAACGAATGTAAGGGACTCTCCTGTGATGCCTGTGGAGGATACTGGCATCGGGCTATCTGCTGCCTGAACATCACCACTAACCCTCCTGTTGCCTCGTGGGTCATTGAAGAAGATTCTTCTTTCGGGGGGGATAATAACAGTCCAGTTCAGTGAACTGGATGATAGAGAGGGGGTAATGTTACAATTTCCCTCATTTCCTATTTCTCCTGTCTTAGTCCCTATTTTCTCTGAACCCTTAACCCTTTTGCCTCATAGCACCAGAGCTACCTACCATAGCTAGTACAAATCCTCTGGAACATTCTAGATAGTTTCCTTTTCTTCACTTGGTCCGTGCTCCACTTCCCTACTATACAGTAAATGGCTGTTTCTTCTACCATGTACTCTAGCTAGTTCTATGCAATCCAAGCCTAGTAACCAGCAAGCCGCTCTTCAAGTGAGACCAACCACCATTCCAGTACTCCAAGCCACCTGTTTCCAAGCTTTCCTCGAACACCAGGGAGAGCATTACTAAGTCATCTTCTTCCTTGTGACTGTTATCCAGCATGACTACCAGATTCATGTTGATACCCTCTACTGGGAGATGACCATCTTAGTCCTTGTAATCTTTGGCTTATCCAGGAGACGTATTCAGCTTTACCACTGCTGTTACAGTTTTATCTTGGACCCCTATCTTTTCCTGTTTCTTCCGTTGTTTCCCTACTTTTCCCAAGTCTCGTTCCTATCCTTTCCGTTTCCAATTCCTTCCATTTTACCTTGAAGCACTGGAGCTATGGGTTTCCCATTAAAGTCTATATTCTCCAGAACATTCTAGATAGTTTCCTTTTTCCTCTTGGTCTGTGCGCTGCCTTTCTACCTATAAATAGGAAGACTTCCTATCCATGTACTTTAGCTACTTCTATGCAATCCAAGCCTAGTAACCAGCATGCCACTCAGGACGAGTGAGACCATCATCATTCCAGTACTTCAAGCTACCACACTAAGAAGCTTCCTCACTCATCGAGGAGTGACTTACCAGCTGATTATCTTCCTTGCAACCGTTCAGGCAGACATCCTGTACAGACACGTCAACACTCTCTATTGGGAGACGACCGTTCTCGTGGTAATCATCTTGGGATTACCTTGCAGGCGTATAGGCATATATCATCAGATATATTTCATCGGTTACTAGCTGAGTTACTAGCCTCAGCGTAACAAAAGAACTAGCTCTTCTCACCATCCTCTATTCAGCAGATGGACCTCCCCCTACCCATCATTACTCCATCTTGCAGACCTGCTTACCCTGCACCCTACCAAAAGAAGAAGGAGTCCCTTAACCCTTACTCCATCCCTTTCACCTCCACATCTTCTTCCATCCTGCTCGAGTGAACTACGTTGCTTCCCAAACTGTCTCACAAGGAGAATTCCATTGACATCGAACAAGACCCACAACAGGAAGTTGACTGGGAGCAGGAGTTCGACAACGACCAAGACTGCAATTTTGCTCAAAGACTCGCCAAGGAAGGCCTTGATGAAGAAGAGATCCAGAGAAGAGTAGAAGCTTCTTGAGAACAGAGATGTGCCTTAGCAGAAGAAGAAGCCCAACAGGTAGTGGAATACCTTAAATGACAAAGAGAAGCTATGGCTAAGACTATGGAACTTAAGGCCAGACTCCCAGACAACTTCTCAGGAGAATCCAAAGATGCAGTATGCTGGATGCTTGCTATGAAAGCGTACTCCAAGATGAATGGTGATCTCTATGATGATAAAGCAATGATGCTTACTATGCTCAATAAAATGAGTAAAGGAAGAGGGAATGTTTTCTCTGAAGGATGGTTCTATCGTCTGGAAAGTCCTAATATCCCCGACGACCATTGAACCTTTAATATCATGGCTGCCAACTTCGCTAAGACCTTTTTCCCTTGTGACACTGCTAGTAAGGCTTGATGAACCATCCATAACCTCACCCAGAATATCAGAGACAAGGATGGTTTCACCAAGTATGTCACAGATTTTTCTCTGGCTGCCGCTCAGACTGGACTTGCTGACGAAGAAGCTCTGATTGAATACTTTGGGAGAGGACTAGATGAGAAGATTACCACTAATATCCTCTCCATGGCTGCAGTCCCTACCATGCTCCAAGGGTGGATGGATCAGGCTAGCAAGTTTAATGCCCAGCAGGAATGCATTAAGGATATGTGTAAAGGTCTAGGATGGAGGAATTTCTCTAATGACAGGAAAGATCCCAACACCATGGAAGTTGATGCTATTTGACTCTCCCCTGTCAAGAAAGCCCATCATATTCAAGAAGGACGGTGCTTCATCTGTCATAAGAAGGGTTGCACCACTTGTAACCACCCTAGAGACAATAAGAAAATGGAAGGCTCTGCTCCTACTCGGTTCAATAATCCCTTCAGAAACCAAACCAGAGCCGCTACCATTACTGCCCCAGATCCTCCCAAAGTGGCTAAGCCTCCCCCATCTTCTGATCTAGATAAATACCTGAAAGTCCTTGAGGGACAAAAGGTCGATCAGAAGGAGCTCATCAGGGTCTTGCAAGCGTGCTTTGAGGAAGAAGGAGAAAGGATCTCCAAGATGTCCATCAAGGAGAAAATTCAGGGTTTTTAGAATGGAGGAAAGCATCAGCGTCTTCTCCTCCAGAATGTTTCACACCTATCATTTGTACCAGTAAGAAAGAGAAATCTATTCATATTCCTATCTCTCTTTTTCACGGAATGAAAACCACTGAAATCTATGCCCTTCTCAACTCCAGAGCCACCGAAAACTTTATCAATCCTATCATGATTGCCAAGTATCTGTTATGCTGAGGCTAGTAACTCAGCTAGTAACTTAGATGATAGAGTTGATGGTAGACTCTGATCCTTCTGCATGGAAGTCCTAAGACTATCAAGACAAGGGTAGTGTCCTCCCAAGCGAGAATGTCTACTCTCCCTTGGGGTATCTCCTGTACGATGGTAGCGAAGAAGATATAGATCTGCTGATGTACCCCTCTCCAAGTGATTACGGAGGCTTCAAGAAGAGAGTACTGGATGACGGGAATAGTGAAGGATCTTGCTCGTCCTGAGCGGCTTGCTGGTTACTAGGCTTAGATTGTGTAGAACTAGCTACGGTACAAAGATGAGAAAGTCTACCTATTTATAGGTAGAAGGGATGCGCACAGACCAAGGAGAAGAGGAAACTATCTAGAATGTCCCGGAGGATTCCTAACTATAAGTGGTAACCCTTAGCTCCGGTGCTACAAGGTAAAATGGAAGAAATCGGAAAACGGGTAGAATAGGAACGAGACTTTGGAAAAGATAGGAGATACACGGGGAAAATAGGAAAGAAAGGAATAGGGGCCCATAACTGTAACATTACCCCCTTTGTAGATATCAGCTTACTGAGCTGAATTATTCTCGCCACCCGAGGAAGAATTTTCATTGACAACCCAAGAAAGTTCTGGGGGGTTAGTGGAAATATTGGGACAATAAGTGACCTTGTGTCCTCTTACTCCACAACCGTCACAAGGGAGTCCTCGGCATTGGCTTTGTACATGCCCAGGGGCCCATAAATAACATTTCAGACAATGATACTCGTGGCACTCCTGGTACCAATGACCCCATTTCTGACACTTGAAACATTGCCCTGAATGGGTAGGGGTATCAAGGAGAGAATCGACGTCGATAGGATGAGTTGGTGTTCCAGGAGAGGGGGAGCAGGGAGGAGTGGAAGGAGGGATAGGGAGATGGGTGTCGTTGTCATAGGCAGTGATGGGGGTTGACCATTCTGGCTGGGGGGTCCAGGTAGGTTTGGCGGGTTCGGGGATAGGGAGAGCCGGAGAGTCATCATAAGATGAAAGGTGAGGTTGAGTGGGGACTGAATAGGGAGTGGGACGACGTCTAGGAAGACGACGAGGTCGATGAGTGGGAGCGGATGGAGAGGGAGAGGACGAAGGAGGAGTGGGGGAAGATGTCGAGGAGAGGAAGAAACGGGGTTCTATCCCATTGGTTAAGGTAGGGGGGTCTCCTCAGTAACGGTCTTCCTCAGAGGGGGTCAAGCCGTCAAGGAGGGACTGTAATATGGGCAGAGTGGAAGAGGGGATTCGATTCACGAAGAACCAGAACCCTTCTTGATGCATGAGGTCGAGGAGATGGTCCAGCGTTTGCTGCGTGGAGTGGTCTATAGCTCAAGTAAAAGGAGAAGGAGGTCCCATCTGGGAACGCTGAAAGAGCAGGTCAGTGGTGTAAATCTGGTGGTACAAGCGTACCATCATCTGCAAAGAGGTCGCCTGAGGCCACAAATAGTCGTGTTCGAGGCAGAAAAGGGGTCGGGGGTCAGCGAGAATGGTTCCAAAAAGCATATGGCGGTAAGAAACAGGGAGACGTTCAGCGTAGATGGTGGGGATCGACATAGTGAAAGGTGACAGATGAATGGAGGTGTAAAATGGGTTAGCGGAGTTTCAAAGGTGTCGTTGAATTTTATACTCCTGTAAGACCTCGGAAGCATTGCCTAGATTAGATTCGGGTTCCCATGTATTCTCAGCAGAGGAATAACCCTTCCATTTGATGAGATATTGTCGCCGTCCTCGTGTTCCGCAGTGATTCAGAATATCTTCGACTTCCCATTCTTCTTCTCCTTCTATCTCCTCCGATGGTGGCTTTAGGAAATTGGGTCCATGCTCCAGTGTCTCCCAGTAGGACGATAAGAGTGAAGCATGAAAGACGTTGTGGATCTTCCAGGACGGAGGTAGTCGGAGTTCGTAGGCTAGGGGGGATACAACTTTAGAGATCTCGAAGGGACCTTCTCGTCGAGGTAAGAGCTTCTTGGACATGTGACGAAAACGAAGGTTTTGGGCTTCTAGCCATACCTTATCTCCGACTTTCCAGGGTTTAAACTTGGAAAAGGTTCGTTCCTTCATGATCTGTGCGGAATTCTCATGAGCCGCTAAGGCTTCTTTCCATGCTTCTTCCAGAAGAGTAAGATGTTTCTCCAGAGCAGGGATGAACGTTTTTCCAAGAGGGGGATATCCCCTGGGTTCGTACCCAAACATTAGGGAGAATGGAGTCTTTTGGGTGGAGGAATGGACATTGGAATTGTGAGAGAACTCAGCGAGGGGTAGAAGGTCTACCCATTTGTCTGGGCAACCTTCGGAGAATATTCTCAGATAGGTTTCTAGGGACTGATTGGTGCATTCAGTTTCCCCGTCGGTCTGAGGGTGATAGGCGGTAGAGAGTTTTAGATCGTATCCTAGGAGACGAGATAATTCTCGTGCGAAGGCAGATGCGAACCGCGGTCCTCTGTCGGAAATAACGGAATCATGGAGCCCGAATCTAGGGAAAACTCTTTCTAAAAAGAGTTGAGCTACGCCCTCGGCATCAATGCTTTTCGAGCAAGGAGTGAAAATTACCCCCTTCGTGAGGCCATGGTCGACCACGACCAAAATAGAGTCAAAACCCTGAATGGGGGGAAGATCTGTGATAAGATCGACTGAGATCCATTCAAACGGGCGGGAGGCGGAGGATGGGATAGGGGAGAGGGGAGGGACCGTTGGGTGAGTGTTGACCTTGTTTTGCTGGCAAATAGCACAGCCAGAGATGAAGCGGCAGACAAAGGTGGAGAGGCCAGGCCACCAAAAGTCGCGAGCGACAAGGGTATGGGTGCGGAAAATACCGCCATGGCCTCCAGCGAAGGAGGAATGGACTGAGGAGATGATGTCATGACGGAGTGGTTCCGGCACGTAGAGTCGATTACAGAAGTAGAGTTTTCCATCGGAGAAAGTCCAGTCCTGTGGGAAGGAACGGGGGAATAAAGGGGAATTCTCCATTGATTTAGAAATGGCGTCAAGCACGAGAGGGTCGGTGGAGGAGGATTGGGTGATTTTGTCAGATAGGGCCAGATCAATGGCATTGATAAAGACATTGTCAGAGAGGAGAGTGACTGCCTGATTATCGTCAGCAGTGTCCACATGATCTCGGCGAGACAGTGCATCAGCAGGGCCCATTTGAGTCCCTGGCTGATGGACAAAATAAAGGTCGAAATCTTGGAGGAATAGTAGCCATCTGGCTTGTTGACGGGAGAGTTTCCGTGGTTCGCGGAAGTAAGACAAGTTCTTATGATTGGTAAGAACTGTTACAGGAAGAGAGGTCCCTTGAAGATAATGCCGCCATTCGTAAAGGGCGTGGATAATGGCCAACAATTCCCGGTCATAGATATCATAATTTCTTTCCGCAGGAGACAGGGTCTTCGACAGATAAGCACAAGAATGGAGGTCCCCATTGGCGTCCTTTTGCATTAGGATACCCCCAGTAGCCACAAGGAAAGCATCAGTCATCAAGAAGAAAGGAGACGTAGTGTCCGGGAGACGGAGGACCGGAGTAGACATGAAGATGCATTGGAGAGTTCGGAAAGCTTCCTCGTGAGAACCTGACCAGTTCCAGGCAGTTGACTTCTTGGTGAGATCGATAAGGGGTTGTGCAATGGTAGAGAAGTTTGCAATGAACTTTCGATAAAAATTGCAAAATCCTAGGAAAGAGCGAACCACTTTTACTGTCATTGGTGGTTGCCATTCCTGGATGGCCTTCAGTTTGGTGGGATCCATGGATGCTTGGTGATGCCCAACTACCATCCCGAGATATTCCACTTCTTCGACATCAAAGGAGCACTTCGAAATCTTATGACAAAGATGAAGGTTTTTAAGACGTTGAAGGACTCGTTTGGTTCGCTCGGTATGTTGAACGGGATTGGAGGAGTGGATAAGAATATCGTCCATATAGATGACTACCCACCCTTCTGAGATAAGATCTCGGAAACCATCGTTCATGAATGCTTGGAATGTAGCAGGGGAGTTACATAATCCAAAGAACATGACCATTGGTTCAAAGAGCCCAAAGGGTGTGATGAAGGCTGCTTTCCATCGATCCTTGGGTTTGATGAGGACATTGTTGTACCCCCATCGAACATCAAATTTGGTGAAGATCGTGGAGTCCTTTAGTTTATCCAGGAGATCAGAGATTAAAGGGAGGGGATAAGCGTTTTTAATCATATGGGAGTTCAGATATCGATAGTCCTGACAGGGTCGTAGAGAACCGTCTTTCTTTGGAACAAAGAAGAAGGGGGAAGCCTGAGGAGATTTAGAGGGAACAATACGTCCAGTCCGAAGATGTTCATCTACGAATTCCTTACACATCTCCGTCTCTTTTGGATTTAAGGGATAAACCTTGGCAATCTTTGGGACAAAGGAGTCATCAAGATCGATTCCATGATCGAAGGGACGAGATGGGGGAAGAAGATCATGGGTTCTTTCCTCGAAGACAGAGGCAAACTCAGCGTATTCCGGAGGTAGGACTTTCTCCTTCTTGGGTGCTGCGATAGCTACTTCGGTAGCGATAGTGGTTTTCCGCAATGATTCTACTAGATATCGTTGCTCCAAGGCTTCTCCCTCGGTGTTGTCATTCTCAAAGAGAGAAGGAATATTGACAACTCGGTTGGTCCAATCGATCTGGGGGTTCACCTTGGAAAACCAGGGAATTCCTAGGATAACTCGATCTCCTCCACAATTTAATACCAGGAACCTCATGACTTCTTCTCTTCCCGCCATATTGACGACTAGGAAGGCTTCTTTTCAGATGAAACCTCCCTTGTTGGTGGACCCGTCGGCATTCGAGGCCTTAATAGGGGAAGGAAGTCGTCGAATGGAGAACTGATACTTTGCGACAGTAATAGGATCGATAAAATTCTCAGTGGCACCAGAGTCGATAAGAGCGTTGATTTCAGCGGTTTTCGTTCCGTGGGAAAGAGAGATGGGAATTCAAATAGATTTCTCTTTCTTACTAGTACAAATGATGGGAGCGGAACATTCGGGAGGAGAAGACGCTGAAGCTTTCCTCCATTCTAAAAACCCTGAATCTTCTCAGTAGTGGACATCCTGGAAGCCCTCGTCTCATCTTCCTCAAAGCACTCTTGTAGAACTCGTATGAGTTCCTTCTGATCGACTTTGCGTCCTTCTAGGACTTTAAGGTACTTGTCGAGATCAGAAGATGGGGGGGGCTCTGATGCCTTGGGAGTGTCGGGGACGACGACCATAGCTGCTCTGGATTGATTTCTGAAGGGATTGTTGGATCGATTAGGAGTAGATCCTTCAGCTTTCTTCTCGTCTCGAGGATGATTCCTCATGGTACAACCCTTCTTGTGACAGATAAAGCACCTGCCTTCTCGAATGTGTCGAGCTTTCTCGACAGGGGAGAGTCGAATGGCATCAACTTCCATGGCGTTGGGGTCCTTCCTGTCACTCGAGAAGTTTCTCCACCCTAAACCCTTACACATATCCTTAATGTGTTCTTGTTGCGCGTTGAACTTACTGGCTTGATCCATCCACTCTCGGAGCATAGTGGGGACCGTAGCCATAGAGAGGATGTTGGTAGTGATCTTTTCATCTAAGCCTCTTCCGAAATATTCGATAAGCGCTTCCTCGTCGGCAAGCCCCGTCTGAGCAGCTGCTAAGGAGAAATCGGCGACATATTTGGTGAAGCCGTCCTTGTCTTTGGTATTCTGAGTGAGGTTATGGATGGTTTGGTGGGCTTTACTGGTGGTGTCGAAGGGGAAAAACGTCTTGGCGAAATCTGCGGCCATGACGTTAAAGGTCTGCTGGTCGTCTGGAATACTGGGGCTTTCCAGGCGATAGAACCATCCTTCAGAGAAGACTTTCCCTCGTCCCTTACTCATCTTGTTAAGCGTGGTGAGCATCATGGCTTTGTCATCATAGAGATCACAATTCATCTTGAAATATGCTTTCATGGCAAGCATCCAGTGTACAGCGTCTTCGGATTCTCCTGAGAAATCGTCCGGGAGTCCGGCTTTAAGTTCCGTGCCCTTAACCATCTCTTCTCGTCGGTGATCGCGATATTCCACAGTTCTCCAAGCTTCTTCTTCTACATAAGCACATCTCTGTTCCTGAGAAGCTTCTACTCTTCTCCTTACTGTTTCGTCGTCGTATCCTTCTGCGGATAAGGTCTGGGCAAGTCGAGCGTCCTGCTTGTTGTCAAGCTCCTGCTCCCAGTCAACTTCCTGTTGTGGGTCCTGCTCGACATCAATGGGGGTCTCCTCATGAGATGGGTTAGGGAGCG
>JBBPMM010000881.1:0-11833 GCA_038090335.1 Solioccasus polychromus
GGCCTTTTGTCATTTTTATTATGTCATCAGGTACTTCTTCCATGTGGTACTTAGAAGTCCGGGTGTACCCGGACTATAAAATTCTGTATTCATCATTTGAAATGACAGCTACCGTTTGCTCACTTACCGTCACTGTTGGGAAACTGTCTCCCTCACTGTTTATACCATCGACCGCACCATTTTCTGGACTGTACCACCAGTCCTCACGCATCCTCATGCTCTACAACTACCGGACTACTACCTACAACAGTCCAGATTACGACCAGATTGCTTTGTACGCGACCTACTTCGTTCTTGGACTAACCCTACTCCAATAGAGTCCCTCTGGGGCGAACCTATTCGCTCCCCAAATACCCTCAGACTATCCCCAGGTGGCCAGGACTAATAGTCCATCCAACCACCTTTCAGTCTATTCAGCGGGACCCATGGAAGAGCCGGGTTGATGAACAAAGTGAAGGTCAAAGTCTTGGAGAAAGAGGAGCCATCTGGCTTGGCGTCGAGAGAGTTTACAGGGTTCGCAGAAATAGGAAAGGTTCTTATGGTCGGTGAGGACGGTGACCGGATGGGAAGTGCCCTGGAGGTAGTGTCGCCACTCGTAAAGGGAGTGGATGACCGCGAGGAGTTCACAGTCATAGATGTTGTAATTCCATTCAGCAGGGGAGAGAGTTTTAGAGAGGTAGGCACAAGGGTGAAGATCACCGTTGCCATCTTTCTGCATGAGGACACCACCGGTGGCAACAAGAGAGGCATCGGTCATAAGGAAGAAAGGTAGGGTGGTATCTGGGAGGTGAAGAACTGGGGTAGAAAGGAACTTCTGCTGCAAGGTGTGGAAGGCAGTTTCACATATGGTATCCCAGGCCCAAGGGGTGGATTTCTTTGTTAGGTCGATGAGAGGTTGAACCAAGGTAGAAAAATTGGTGATGAACTTGCGATAAAAATTGCAAAAGCCAAGGAATGACCAGACTGCTTTAACCGACTGGGGGGTTTGCCATTCTTTGATGGTGTTTAACTTGGTGGGGTCCATAGATGCCTGATGATGACCAATGATCATTCCAAGATATTCAACCTCAGCAATGTCGAAGGAGCATTTAGAAATTTTGAGGGACAAGCGAAGGTCCTGAAGACGTTGGAGAACTCGTTTTATTCGTTCTCAATGCTGTTCAGGTGAAGATGAGTGAATAAGAATGTCGTCCATGTAAATGACAACCCATCCTTCAGCGATGAGATCGCAAAAACCATCGTTCATGAAGGCTTGGAAAGTGGCAGGTGAGTTGCATAGTCCAAAGAACATGACAGTTGGTTCGAAGAGTCCGAAAGGGGTGATGAATGCTGCTTTCCAACAATCTTCAGGTTTGATTAAAACGTTGTTATACCCCCACCGGACATCGAACTTAGTGAAGATAGTCGAGTCCTTTAGTTTGTCAAGAAGGTTGGAAATGAGGGGAAGGGGATATGTGTTTTTAATCGTATGGGAGTTAAGGTAGTGGTAGTCCTGGCAAGGACGTAAGGACCCGTCTTTCTTGGGTACGAAGAAGAAAGGGGAAGCTTGGGGGAATTTCGAAGGGATGATCCTCCCAGTTCGGAGGTGTTCTTCCACAAATTCCTTGCAAGATTCCAGCTCCTTAGGATTAAGAGGGTAAACTTTAGCAACTTTGGGGATAAAAGAGTCGTCGAGTTCGATAGCATGGTCAAAAGGTCGAGATGGTGGGAGAAGATCGTGGGTTTTTTCTGCGAACACAGGGGCAAACTGTTGGTACTCCTGTGGTAACGTTTTTTCTACCTTGGGAACGGATATAGCTGCTTCGGTAGAGATGGTGGTTTTTCGAAGGGATTCAATTAGATATCTCTGTTCCAGAGCTTCACCTTCAGCATTCTCTTGCTCCCAGATATTGGGTATGGAGACGGTGCGGGTTTGCCAGTCGATGGAAGGATTTACCTTCATGAACCAGGGGATCCCTAGGATTGCTTGGTCTTCACCGCAATTGAGGACTAGAAAACAAGTAATTTCTTCCCGCCCAGCGACGTTCAGTACTAGGTGGGTTTCTTTGCAGATAAAGCCCCCTTTATTGGAAGTTCCATCAACGTTTGAGGCTCGAATGGGCATAGGTAATTGGTGAGTAGGAAATTGGTATTTTGCTATGGTGATTGGATCGATGAAGTTTTTGGTAGCACCAGAATCCAACAGAGCGGTCATTTCAGCGATTTTAGTTCCGTGCGAGAGAGAAATATGAAGATGAATAGATTTCTCTTTCTTATTGGTACAAAGTACAGGTGCGGAACATTCAGGAGGGGAAGATGCTGAGGCTTTCCTCCTTTCTAAAAACCCAAGATCGTTTCATCTAGGGTATTCTTAGCGACTCGTTCTCCCCCCTCATCCTCGAAGCATGCCTTCAGGACTCGTACGAGCTCTTCCTGATCAACCTTCCTTCCTTCAAGGACTTTAATATAGTGGTCAAGGTCAGAAGATGGGGGAGGTTCCGGGGTCGTTGGGGGGTCCTCTGCCTTAGCAGTGGCAGCTTTGGTCTGGTTCCGGAAAGGATTGTTGGAGCAGAGGGTAGACGGAGTTCCGTCCTTCTGATTGTTCCGAGGGTGATTATGAGTTGAGCATCCTTGCTTGTGACAGATGAAGCATCGACCTTCTCTGATGTGACGGGCTTTCTCCACTGGAGAAAGTCAGATGGCATCGACCTCCATGGCGTTAGGGTCTTTCTTCTCAGAGAAGTTCCGCCACCCTAACCCTTTATGCATGTCCCGAATACACTCTTGTTGTGTGTTGAACTTGCTGGCTTGATCAATCCATCCTTGGAGGGTCGAGGGGATAGTTCCCATGGAGAGGATATTGGTGGTGAGTTTTTCGTCCAATCCCTGACCAAAGTACTCGATGAGGGCTTCTTCATCAGTCAACCCCGTCTGAGCTGCTGCTAATGAGAAGTCGGCAACATATTTTGCGAACCCGTCCTTGTCCCTGGTATTTTGGGAGAGATTCCTAATGACGTGTCTAGCCTTGCTAGCAGTGTCATAGGGGAAAAAGGTTTTTGCGAATTCGGTGGCCATTACATTGAATGTCTTTTAGTCGTTAGGAATTTCAGCGTTTTCCAACTTATAGAACCATCCCTCAGAGAAGACTCTTCCTTGTCCCTTACTCATCTTATTGAGCGTAGTGAGTGGCGTAGTGTTGTCGTCGTATAGGTCTTGGTTCATATTGAAATATGCCTTCATGGCGAGCATCCATCGTACGGCATCCTCGGAGTCCCCAGAGAAATCGTCGGGGAGGCCGGCTTTGAGTTCGGTAGTTTTTGCCATAGCTTCGCCTGCTTCTTTGGCTGCTCTTCTGCAAGCATTGTCTTCAATGATCTGTTTGAGGATATGTTCTTCCTCTACACATCTCTTTTCTCAAGAAGCTTCTACTCTTCTCCTGAGTGCTTCTTCATCAATTTCCTTGTCGCTGGATCCCTGCTCAGGGTCTTGTTCGACTTCGATATGCTTGGGTTCGGGGTTGGGAAGAGAGGTGGTTTGCTCCAAGGGAACGGAAGAAGATGCGAAGGGAATGGAGTAGGGGTTATGGGGTTTCTTCTTCCAAGAGTAGGGCGTAGGGTAGGGGGAACTGGTGGGTGGAGTAATGATGGGGATGGGGTTGGTCGTCTGCTAGATAGAGGACGACTGAGGATGAGCTAGTTCTTTTGTTACGCTGAGGCTAGTAACTCAGCTAGTAACCGATATAGTAAAGTCGATGAAATGTGCTGATATGTCTGCGAGCCGGTATGGCAATGATGAGGATCACTAGAATAGTCCGATCCCAGTACAAGGTGCTGATGTGGCCCTGTCCAATCCCCTCAATGAAAGGAATGAAGACCAACAGTCAATAAACCTGTCCTCTACTCTGGAGGTAAGCTTCGAGAAGGGTAACATGTAAGACAGGAATTGTGGACAGACGGTCTCGCTCTCCTTAGAGCAGCTTGCTGGTTACTAGGCTTGGATTGCGTAGAACTAGCTAGGGTTACAAGGGTGCATACTTGCCCTATTTATAGATAGAGAAACAGTGCACAGACCAAGATGAACTAGGAAAGTATCTAGAATGTTCCAGAGGATGTGGGAAGAGTAACTATAGAGAGCGACCCCTAGCTCCAGTGCATAGAGGTAAAAATGGAAAAGGTTGGAAGCCACAAAAGAGATGGAACAGAACGGAACGGAATGGAGGTAAAGAAAAGAAATGGGTAATCAAGAGACAACCATAACAGGTCCTGTTTAAAGATCTTATTTCTGTCGTGCCAGAAGTCCAGAAACAGTTCAAGGACTTATCGACTTCGAAGCACATCTCAGTCTCTGCTAACACTGTCCATGTGAACAAGCTCTCAGGTCGAGATCCTGGAGAGATTGCTCGTCGATTTGGCGACAGCGTCACTCAAAGCGATGATGGACTAATTGTTGCTCACCATAGTGTTCCCCTTAGGTCTATCCAAGCTAGGGTCGCAGGGACGCCCAGGACTATCACTGGAGTACTGGACTCAGGCTCAGAGATTATCGCCATGCCCAAACGGGTGTGGGAGACCCTCAAAGTGCCAGTCTGGTCCAACCATGTCATGACCATGTCGAATGCAAATACCACTACCAAGTCGACAATTGGTGTCATTGAAAACCTCCACCTTGACTTTGGTGCTGGAGAGGTTTCCTTACAAGTCCAGGTCATTTCCTGGGCCAACTTCAATCTCTTACTTGGCCGACCATTCCCTTGTCTTTTGAGCACTACTACTGATGACTTTCCAGATGGTTCACAAAATATTACGCTTCGTGACCCGAACTCTGGAAAAGAGTATAAACTACCCACCCGGCCCTAGACTGAAGGTTGTCCACAGTGCCACCAAAATCTTCCTTGCACTAATCATCAGTCCATCATCGAGATGGGTTTTTAGCTTTCGATGATCCACCAACTGGTCGGGGAGAGAGTTTTGACGTTCTTTCTTCAACATCACTAAACTGGTCTACCTACTGGTCTTCCGTTATACCCCAGTCTTATAATTCGGACTACCAACCAATCACCCAGTCTTCTATGCTTTCCTATCTTTCTTCCACTCAATCGTCTCTAGTCCCTTCTCATATTTCTGCTTTTGCTTCCTCCTTTTCCTACGATCTTAAAACTCATATTTGGGCATATAAGCCTGTCGCTAAGAAAGTCTGGCCAGTCGCAGCACCTCTCGAGGAGGAGTATCACGTACTGCGTTGACTTCCTGATGATCCTCTCTCTGGACTATTACCTTTACCTACTCATCCTCTGGACTTTGTCCCTGGTGAACGATTCACTCAGGAACATGCTGACACTTTAGATCTTGACCCTGCCAAATGGCTTTGGCCCAAAGAAGTAAAATTAGTCCAGTGGATTGTTCTCAATCACAAAAAAGCCTTTGCTTGGGTTGCGACTGAGCAGGGCTGATTAGATGAATGCTACTTCCCACTGGTCAAGATACCAACCATCCCCCATACGCCATGGGTACTTTGAAACATACCGATACCCCCTTCTGCTTGGGACCAGGTGATTCAAATTATCAAAGACCACATTGCATCTGGAGTATATGAACCTTCAGCCACTGCATACCAGTTGCACTGGTTCTGTGTCCTTAAACAGGACAAGAAGTCCCTTCACCTTGTCCATGACTTACAACCACTAAATGCAGTTACTATTTGGGACTCTTCAGTTCCCCCATTTGTCAAGCATCTAGCCAAATCCTTCGGTGGTAGTGCTGTATATGGCATGATGGACTTATTTGCAGGCTATGATCAAAGACCACTTCACATGGACTCCCGAGATATGACTACTTTCAATAGTCCGCTCAGACCACACCATCTTACTACTCTTCCTATGGGTCATACTAATGCTGTACAGATATACCAAGCTGATATGGCATTTATTCTTCAAGATGAAATTCCTCACCATACCATGCCCTTCATTGACGATCTCCCAGTGAAGTCCGGTACCACTCGGTATCAGAGTCTGGATGGGTCTTATGAGACCATCCCAGACAATCCAGGGATTTGTCGATTCATTTGGGAACATCTAACCATAGTCCACAGAATTCTCCAACAACTTCAGAATGTCAATGTGACGGTTTTTGCTAAGAAGTTCATTCTGGCAGCACCAGAAGTGACCATTGTTGGTCATAAATGCACTTTCGAAGGTTGTGTTGCTCACGAGGCCAAAGTCCAGAAAATATGTGACTGGCCGTTGTGCACAAACCTAACACAAGTCCGCAGGTTCTTAGGGACTTGTGGTGTGGTACATATCTACATCAGAAATTTCGCTGCTATTGCTTGTCCTCTTGTAAATCTCACTTGGAAGGGTGTCCCATTCGAATGGAGAGATGCCCAACAAGAAGCTATGGCTTGTCTGAAGGACAAAATTGTTCAGTCCCCAGTGCTTTGATGTCTGGACTATGAGTCTGACCAAGAAGTAGTCCTTGCCATGGACATGTCTCATATTGCAGTTGGTTTCATCCTCTCGCAAGAGGGAGCCGATGGAAAGTGGTATCCTAGCCGGTTCAGGTCTATCAGCCTGACCAAAGTTGAGAGCCGTTATTCCCAAGCTAAACTCGAGCTATACAGACTATTTCAAGCCCTTCGCTTAGTCTGAGTTTTCATTTTTGGAGTTACTAACCTTGTCGTCAAAATGGATGCAAAGTATGTCAAGGGTATGATCAACAACCCAGACTTACAGCCAAATGCGACCATCAATTGGTGGATTGCTGGCATTTTGCTCTTTCATTTCCAGCTTCATCATATCCCTGCAGAACGACATACCGGACTGGACAGACTATCTCGCCAGCCTCAGTCTGATGACAATCCTCCTGAAGACTCTGACTTCGAGGATTGGATCAATGATTCTTACTCCTTTTCTATTACTCTTCTAAATGATAGGTCTTTCCCTTTTGCTTCTCCCACCATCCATACACACTTTGCCCACTGTTTATCATCTGGACTACCACCACCCTCGACCCCCTCCATTTTATCCACTTATTCTGCTCCACTACCTTACTTGACCTTTCATTCCATCCTTTCTTCATTGGTCTCACCACCCACCGAGTCCTTGGACTACCCCAAAATCCCTCAGTCTCCCAAGGCCATCACTTGAGAGGCACGAATCACTCTCATTCGGTCTTTCCTTGAGACTCAAATTTGCCCTGCCGATATGTCAGACACGGACTTCCAGTCCTTTGTCAACTTGGCCTCCAAGTTCTTTATCCTTAACAGTTGTCTGTGGCGTCATGAACCCCACGGCTGCCATCAACTAGTCATCCCAGAGCACCAATGCTTTCATCTCATCAAAGAAGTGCATGATGACCTCGGTCATAAGGGTGTATTCACAGTCCAGAGCCATCTTTTACTTCGGTTCTGGTGGCCCATGCTTGTTGACGATGTCAAATGGTTTGTTTGGACTTGTCACAAATACCAGGTTCGGCAGACCAGTTGTTTTCATATTCCTCCTTTTGTGCCAGTTGTTGGCAGACTATTTCAAAAAGTCCATATTGATACTATGCTAATGCTGAAATCAGCCAGTTACAGGTTTATAGTCCAGGCCCACTGCATGCTCACATCATACCCCCAGTGGTGCATGCTACGATCAGAAAATGGTGCTGCTCTCGCCTCCTTCATCTTCGAGGATATCCTCTGTCGATGGGGTCCTTTATCTGAAGTTGTTACTGACAATGGACCAGCTTTTATCCAGGCACTCGATGTACTATCAGACCGGTACAAAATTCGCTATATCCAGATCTCCCCCTACAACTCCCAAGTGAATGGTATTGTCGAAAGATGCCATTTCGATGTCCAGGAGGCCATCATTAAAACCTCCCAGGGGGAGGAGTCTCACTGGCATCTTGCTGCTCACTCAGTCTTCTGGGCCGAGCACATTACCATACTCCAGTCTACTGGTCTATCACCTTATTTTATGGTTCATGGCATTGAACCACTTTTCCCTTTTGACATTGCAGAAGCTACTTACCTCATTCCTCTCCCTGATGCAGATCCACTCTCACCATCCGGACTAATTGCTAGGAGATCTCATCAGCTCCAAAAGCACCAGGATGATTTAGAATCCATCAGTGAACAAGTCCACAAGGCTCAATTCGAATCAGTGAAGCATTTCGAAGCTTCCTTCAAGAATCATATAAAGGACTTTGATTTCCAGCCAGGAAATCTGGTCTTAGTCTGGAATATGCACGTTGAAAAGGAGCTAAACTGAAAGACAAAGCTGAGGTATCTCGGTCCAATGGTGGTTCTTCGCCAGACTACTGGAGGATCCTATATCTTAGCAGAGTTGGACAGCGCAACCTCCCAACTTTGCTATGCCACGTTTCATCTTATACCCTATTATCTTCATCTTCATTCTTTCATTCCTGTTACTGAACTTACAGGTCTTGATGAAGAAGAATTAGACAAGATCATTGACGAAGATGTTGACAAGCCAGACCAGGAAGAGTCATTGGACTATAGTCCAGACGATTGACCTTGCTGGTCTTACCTACATGTAGATTTCCTCTCTCTGTTTCACCCTGGGTTTCATCTGGTGATCTCTATAAAACAAAAGCCAACTAAAAATATAAAAACAGTATAACGAAAAACAACTAAAAAAAAAAAAATTCTACAGACAATCTCTCATCTCTTTATATCAGTCCAGTCTCATATCTCCTCTCTCTCTCTCTCTCTCTGTTTCTCTCTCTCTAATGTGTCCCAAAAATAACCGATATCTACTATATATTTTCAGACTTTGAACATGCATGAGGACATGGTGCACTTTGGTATACCTACAGAAAAACCGCCTCGAAAAACAGTCCATCATAGTCCAGGAGGTACGCTAGGAGTAGATGAAGAAAGAAGTTCGAAGAAAACAAGTCAAGCAGTACCTTGCACCCAAGAAACATCTCTACAGGATCATCAGCTGGAATAGATGCAAAAGTAGACTGAAGAAAACAAGTCGGGTGGTACCCCACGACAATAGACCAGTATTAGTCCGGCCAGTCTTACGTTCAAGCTTTTCTCTTTTCACTTTTCATTTCCTCATCTTTCTTTTTCTTCCTTTGTTTCTCGCATTCAATGTCCGTTTATATTCACAAAATATTCATATTACAAGAAGGAAGACAATGCCTGGTCTTACACACCTTGCTTCTCCAGCTCTGCCACCAGATCCTCCATCTCTGCCATCACCTCTGTGTGCTGGACTTCAAGTGCCTTGATATTCACTCAAATCTGGTAGAGCCTTGAGTGGACCGCATTCAGACAGAGGGCAACTGACCCCTTCTTAGCAGCAGCCGACAGGCTGGTCTTCTTCGTCGTCATCTTGCCCTTTCCTTTCGACTTGGCCTTCACTGGAGTCACATCTTCTTCATTGTCATCATCCAGGCTGATCGTCTCCCATTTGGTAGGGGCCGCCATAGCCTTGCTAGGTCCTGCCTTTGGGCGGACTGGTTTATCTGTAATGAAGGTCAGACCGGACTATTCAAAATGAGACCACTTACCTTTCATCTGTATGACAACCTGTGCACCTTGCTTGCGTGGCACCAACCTTCCACCCACCAGACTACATGTGACCTTGAGCCAGTTGCAATGGACGCACGCTGCCCCGCTCCCTTTCTGGCACTGCGCTGCCAGTCTGGCATTCATGCAACCGTCACATACCTTGGCAGTCTTTGCCTGCACCTGTAGGGCCTTCTTCTGAGGTTCCACCACCTTGACGTCGGACTCCTCATCATTTGGATTAGACTGGCCATGCTTGGAAAGCATTAGCCCCACCTCGAAAAGTAAAACTGGACTTACTTTCATACCGGCCAATGACAGTGAACGCGCATCTTGAGACAGCACACGAGCTTCCGTCTCTTGAGTTGCTGGGAGCACCTCCTCCACCTCCATTGCAGACTCTTGCATTGGTGGGATGACTGCCTCAAGGGGTGCTTCCTCAGCTGCCTTGAATCATGCAGTCCATTCCGCACAAGTCGCTTCTGCCTTCATTATTTTCATAGCTGTGTCGTCCTCGAGGTCGGTGTCAAGACCAATCTTGTCTGCTTCGGTCTTCATGGTCTCCCAGTCATCCTACACATGTCAGCTGAGCTGTTATGCTAAGGCTCAGCAACTTAGCTAACGTCAATCAAGGTGGGCTCGATAATATAAACGATGCCTGGGATGAGGCCAAATGCCCACCATGATGAGGACAAAGATGCAGGTCCCTTCCTGGACGAAGGCAAATCGGATGGCAAGATCTTGATGGATGACAACAGCTATGAAGACGAAGGCTTGTAAGCCTAGCCGCTCGATGGGAATGAGTAAGGCGATATGGGGCAGGTTGGCTTCCTTTGGAGAGGTCTCACCCGGAGGTGGCTTGCTAGTCACTAAGCTTTATAGGCATAGAACTAGCTAGAGTACAAGAGAGAATACTATGGGTATTTATAGGTCTAGGGTGGTGCACAGACCAAGTATGAAAGAAGTAACCTACTAGAATGTTCCGGAGTATCTACTGAGAAGGGAAAGCACAGCTCTGATGCTGTGAGGCAAAAAGGGACACAGGTATGACTAAGAAGAATGAAACAGGGGTCTGTCAACTTGTAACATTACCCCCATACTAAGCTCCTTGAAGACCCTTTTAAGCTTCATCATCGGCATATTCATTATTCCCCACCAGGAGAGGACATTGTACACGAGGGTGGCAGGGTCCTTGGCAAGAGTGGCAGGGTCGATAGAGACAAAGTCTTGCCGGGTGTCCCAGGGCCCAGAGGAAGAAATGGGGGCAGTGAAATTTGAAGCATTCGCCATGCCAGTGTCCCCATTCCTGACACTTGAAACATTGTCCTAGGCATGGGGGGTTCTGTGGGGTGTCGACGTCAATGGGGTTAATGATCGTTCCCAGAGAAACATCCACGATGATGGCATCTCTGTCAACTGCAGGAGGGGAAAGTACAGGTAGCATGGGAGAGATTGGGCTTCCATATGAAGGTGGAGTTTCCACCAGCAGTTGTGGGTAGGGGCTGTCAGGGCAAGTTCGGCATTGGAGGGTTCGAGTGGGGGTTACAGAGGGAGGAGACGGAGTATGTGGTTGGTAAGGTGGAGATGTAGGACGAGGGGTAGGAGTGCGCGGGGCATAAGCCAGTGGGACGGTCAGTCCCGTGGGGATGAGGTGAGGGGCAATATAAGCAGTGTTAGAGGAGATAAGACCATCATAGACATCCTCCTCTGCATTGGTAAGAGAGCTGACGAGGGGAACAATGAGGTGTTGCAGGGCAGAGTTGGGTATGTGGTTAACAAAACCCCAGAACCCTTCGTAGTGAAGGAGGTCGAGGACATGGTGGCAGATGAGGTTTTGGGAATCTGCAAGGGTCTGGTGGGTCATATGCAACGCCCCCGAGTGGAGTCGTTTGTATAATGGGTGACTTCCCATCAGGATTTAGAGAAAATCTTCTGTAAAATTGTAGTTATAATTAGCGACAAAATGACAAGCTTGTCTTAACTAGAAAAGAATTACATGATTTATGTCAAGGCCTGTCATCAAGTGTTGTCTGTAAACCTTAAGTTTTATGGAGGGGTCCTACCCCCCTCTGTAAATGTCTGTAAATCGCATATTTGCATTTTTCATCACCTTTTCCCCTTTTGGACATCACGTGCCAACATCCAATCCCATTGCTGAGCACTGAGCACCAATGGTACTCGACTCCGTCAACTGCAACCTCCAGTTGTTGAAACAGACTGGACTGTTACAGCAAGAGGAAAGCCTGCTTGACTTACAGAGGTTATTGTCTGGTGGGACGCTCAGAGATGATGATGGTAGAGGTTAAAGACTCTATTAGAACTCAGCTATGGA
>JBBPMM010000882.1:0-11825 GCA_038090335.1 Solioccasus polychromus
TATAACTTCGCAACCCTTGAACCAAATCACATGATCCTGGGAGCAAATTTGTAGCCAAGAGTATATACTATCTTTTATACCACCAAAGCTAGATGATATTTTTAAGTGTGTTTGCAGTGCGCTTCGCACACTGCATCAGGGTTAAACATTGCAACGCTTTTTGGAGTCACTGTATGAAAGCATTGCACATAATTTTCAGAATCAAAAATAATGTGATATTCACATATCACATACCCCAAGTGCTGGAAGAGCATTTGATAACAAAGCCATTGATGATTGTGGCTGGTGTCATTCTGATGGTGAACCCATTTGATGCCGATTTTGCTCAGCCTGATGTGCAGCCTGCTGTGCACATTGTGGAGAAGTAAGAGGTGAAGACCTATAGTTCTCCTAAGTTATTTGAAGTGTTCATAGATAGGCCTGGCACATACATTTTTGTGATAGTTTGGTTCAAGCTCAAAATGAGTGAGGGATTTGTTGGAAGCAAAGCAAATTGCACTTAATTTCCACATTATTAGAGATGTGTTTGCATCCCAATATTCAAACACTCACATTTGCTCAATACTGGGCTGCAGGGGAAGGAAGGAATGCAATAACTCAAGCTTAGTTGAAGTGGCAGCCCAGTGTTGTAATGTGATTATCAATTTATCAAGGTTATGCCCAAATTAGGTAGTGCTCGAGTGTCCTTTGACAGCACACTCAATTTACACATATTTAGACTGGATACAATCCAGTGTAGCACAATAAAGTCATTTTATTTCGATTCGCAGCAATTCTGACTCAATACAATGCGACAGAACATGACAAACAATGAATGTTACAAAATTACAAAATTCAACCTAAATAGGAATCCCACATGGTTTTCATCTTAGCCAGTGCAGGCGAAATATGCATCGCCTAAGCACAGCCACTTTTTTCGGTGCTGGCTCAGTTTTAGATAGGAGACGAGGGGCAAGAGGGAGGTGGAGACCAGGCTGCTGGGTGATTTGGTGACAGGGTCCAAGTTGGACAAGCTGGAGGAGGGATGGGGGTAGGCTTGACATTCTCATATGACAAGAGTGTGGAGACAGGGGTGGTTGGAAGGGAATAAGGAGTAGATCGCTGACGGCGATGATGATGAGTGCAATGAGGAGAAGGTGGAGATGTTGTAGTTGGAGAGGGAGCAGCCGCTGTGAGGAAGCAGGGTAAGATGGCGTCAGTGGAGGTAAGGGGGTAACCCCTGTATCGGTCCTCTTCAGAGGGGGTGAGGCCATTGATAAGGGACTGGAGCATGGGGAGAAGGGAAGGTGGGAAGCAGTTCACAAAGAACCAAAAACCCTCTTGGTGCAATACATCAAGGAGATTATCTAATGTCTGTTGAAGAGAATGGTCTATGGCTTGGGCAAAGATGGTGTTACCCCCCATGTTGGCCTGTTGGATGAGAGATCAGTGGTGTAGAGTTGATGATACAAGCGTACCATCACCTGGAGGGAGTTGGCTTGTGGCCACAGGGGGTTGTGCTCAACAGTGAAGAGGGGGTGGGGGTCAGTGAGGACAGTTCCATAGAGAATGCGTCGAAGGGAAACAGGGAGATGTTCAGTGAAGATGGCGAGGGATGGCATTGTAAAGGTGACAGATAAATGGAGCATCTAGGGTTGAGGTAGGCAGAGTTTCAAAGATTTCGTCGAGTTTTATACTGGGAGAGGACTTCAGAGGCATTTCCCAGATTGGATTCAGGTTCCCAGGAGTTCTCAGTGGAGGAATACCCTTTCCATTTGACCAGATATTGTCTCCATCCTCGTGTTCCTTGGTGATTAAGGATACCCTCAACCTCCCATTCTTCTTCACCTTCTATTTCTTCTGATGGGGGTTTTAAGAAATTGGGGCCATGTTCTGGGGTCTCTTTATACAGAGATAGAAGAGAGGCATGGAAGACATTATGAATTTTCCAAGAGGGAGGGAGTCAAAGTTCATAAGTGATAGGGGAAATGACTTTGGAAATCTTAAAGGGGCCTTCTCAATGGGGGAGGAGTTTCTTGGTCATGTGGTGGAATCAGAGATTACGTGCTTCTAGCCACACTTTATCTCCGACTTTCCAGGGTTTGAATTTAGAGAAGACTCATTCCTTCATGATCCATGCAGAATTCTCATGAGCTGCCTGGGCTTCTTTCTGTGCTTCTTCTAGTAGGGAAAGATGATTTTCCAGTGCTGGGATGAATGTCTTTCCAAGAGCAGGGTATCCCTGGGGTTCATACCCCAACATAAGGGAGAATGGTGTCTTTTGGGTCGAGGAGTGGACATTGGAGTTATAGGAGAACTCAGCAAGAGGTAAGAGGTCTACCCATTTATCGGGACGTCCTTCAGAAAATATTCGCAAGTAGGTTTCAAGAGTTTGATTGGCCCATTCAGTTTCACTGTCGGTCTGGGTGTGATAGGCAGTGGAGGGGTGGATGTTGTATTGAAGGAGGCAAGCAAGTTCCCATGTGAAGGCAGATGCAAATTGGGGTCCTCTATCAGAGATAACAGTGGAGTGAAGGCCGAATCAGGGAAAGACCTTTTCAAGAAAGAGTTGTGCAACTCCTTCAGCATCGATAGACTTAGAACATGGTGTCATGGGCATGACAACCCCGATGTTACTCCACCTTTATTCCGACACTTTACTCCGCTTCACACCTTTTTCGTTACTTAAGTTTACTCTGCTCTCATTTACTCCACTCCGACCTAGCATTACATTCTAGTTCTTACACATTTCATCTTGACATCTCCTACCCTTAGTTTCATCTTGACATCCTTGTTCCAGTGTCAACCCTGACACTCTCCATTCCTGTTTCACTATGACACTTTACTCCTGTTTCATGAATCAGCAGTCAACACTTGTTGCTATTGTTTCAGCCTACTCATGTATAAATACTGTAGTTTTCTGAGGACTTCTCCTCAGTTTGAATATCAACTAAGTTCCCTGCTATTTCTCTCCTGCTCTCCTCAAGTCTTAGCTTGGATTCCTCCCCAACTAAGCATCTGACCTCTCTCCACCTTCGTCCTCCACAATACAGGGCATGAGTGCATAAGGGCACAGCTCTCTGCCTGAGTAGCTGAAGCCAAGCCCGTCCAACCAACCTCCGACCAAAGTCCACCTACTTCACCTCCCTCTGACATTGGAGCAAGAGCAGAATAGCGTCGGACCGATGCTTGACACATGGGGAGAAAATCACCCCCTTCATAAGGCTATGGTCAACCACAACCAGAATAGCATCAAAACCATGGGAGATGGGGAGATCGGTGATGAGGTCAACAGAGATCTGTTCAAAAGGATGAGAGGTGACCGAGGGGAGGGGCAAAAGGGGAGGGATGGTAGGATGAGTATTGACCTTGTGCTGTTGACACACTGTGCATCCTGTGACAAATCATCAAACAAAAGTGGAGAGACCAGGCCACCAGTAGTCCTGGGCAACGAGGGAGGAGGTGCGGAAAATGCCACTGTGGCCCCCAGCAAAAGAGGAGTGGACAGAGGAGACAACATCGTGACGAAGGGATTCAGGGATATAGAGGCGGCTGTGGAAATAGAGGTTACCTCCATCGAAGGTCCAGTCCCAAAGGGCTGAGTGAGGAAGAAGGGGCAAGCCCTCTGCACATTTAGCAATGGTGTCAATGATGAGGGGGTTGGAGGGGGAAGACTGGGCAACCTTCTCTGCAAGGGCAAGATCAATGGCCCATACAAAGACTGAGTCTGGTAGTAATGTGACAGCATGGTTGTCATCAGCTGTATCAACAGCATCTTTGCAAGAGAGAGTGTCAGCAGGGCCCATAGATGACCTGGGGAGGTGGGTAAAGATGAGATTAAAGTCTTGGAGGAAGAGGAGCCAGCAGGCTTGGCGGCGAGAATGTTTACACAGTTCACAGAAGTAGGAAAGGTTCTTATGGTCAGTGAGGATAGTGACCAGATGAGAGGTACCTTGGAGATAATGTCACCATTCATAAAGGGCATGGATGACAGTGAGGAGTCCCCGATCATAAATGTCGTAGTTTCACTTGGTGGGGGAGAGGGTTTTGGAAAGGTAAGCGCAAGGGTGGAGATTGCCATTGGCATCCTTTTGCATCAAGACCCCTCCGGTGGTGACAAGGGAAGCATCAGTCATGACAAAGAAAGGAAGGGTGGTGTCTGGTAACCAGAGGACAGGTGTTGACATGAAGATTCATTGGAGGGTATGAAAAGCCTCTTCATGAGATGGGGTCCAGATCCATGGGGTAGTCTTTTTAGTCAAGTTGATAAGCGGTTGGGCAAGGGTGGAGAAGTTGGTGATAAACTTCTGATAGAAGTTACAGAATCTGAGAAAGGAGCAAACTGCTTTGACCGACTGGGGTGGTTGCCATTCCTGGATGGCCTTCAGTTTAGTAGGATCCATTGAGGCCTGGTGATGCCTGATAATCATGCCCAGATATTTGACTTCAGAAATGTTGAAGGAACATTTAGAGATTTTGAGGGATAGGTGGAGATCCTTAAGTCATTGAAGGACCCATTTTGTCTGTTCATGATGCTCCACAATGGATGAGGAATGGATGAGGATGTTGTCCATATAGATGACGACCCATTCTTCAGCAATGAGATCACAAAATCCATCATTCATAAAGGCCTGAAATGTGGCTGGAGAGTTGCAAAGGCCAAAGAACATCACAGTCGGTTCGAAGAGACCAAAAGGTGTGATGAATGCCACTTTCCATCTATCCTCAGGCTTGATCAGAATGTTATTATATCCCCATCTCACATCAAACTTGGTAAAGATGGTAGAATCTTTCAACTTGTCAAGGAGGTCGGATATGAGGGGTAGGGGATAGGCACTCTTTATGGTGTGAGAGTTGAGGTAGTGGTAGTCTTGACAAGGGCATAAGGATCCATCCTTCTTTGGGACAAAAAAGAAGGGAGAGGCTTGGGGGGACTTCGATGGGACGATTCTCCCCATTCAGAGATGTTCGTCGATGAACTCCTGACATGTTTCTAGCTCTTTAGGGTTGAGTGGATATACTTTGGCTACTTTCGGGATGAAGGAGTCGTCAAGGTCAATGGTATGATCAAATGGTTGGGATGGGGGTAGGAGGTCATGAGTCTTTTCTTCGAAAACAGAGGTGAACTCTTGATACTCTGGAGGGAGAACTTTGTCTTTTTTGGGTGTGGCAATAGCAGCTTTGGTAGCGATAGTGGTCTTTCAGAGGGACTCGACCAGATATCACTGGGAAAGGGCTTCCCCTTCCACATTCTCATTCTCCCAAATATTTGGGATGGAGACAGTTCTAGTTTGCCAATCAATAGAGGGGTTTATCTTGGTAAACCAGGGAATTCCCAGAATGGTGCGATCTTCGCCACAGTTCAACACAAGGAATTGTGTCACCTCCTCCTGTCCTGCCACATTCAACACAAGATGAGTTTCTCAATGGATGAAACCCCCTTTATTGGATGTCCCATCCACATTTGACGCTCGAATAGGTAGTGGGAGTCGCTTGGTGGGGAATTGATACTTAGCAATGGTTATTGGGTCGATGAAATTCTCCGTGGCCCCTGAGTCTAGTAAAGCCTTGGTTTCAGTGATTTTCATTCCATGGGAAAGAGAGATGGGAAGACAAATTGATTTCTCTTTCTTACTAGTACAAATAATTGGTGTGGAACATTCTGGAGGAGAAGACGCTGAAGCTTTCCTCTGTTCTAAAAACCCGAGATCTTTTCATCAAGGGTATTCTTGGCAACCCTTTCACCCTCTCCATCCTCCTTGAAGCAGGCTTTGAGGACCCATATGAGTTCCTTCTGATCTACCTTTCGTCCTTCGAGGACTTTGATATAGTGGTCCAGATCAGAAGCTGGTGGAAGCTCTGGGGCCTTAGAGGGATCGGGAGTAGTGGTGACGGCTTTGGCAGTGGGGTTGTTCTGGAAGGGGTTATTGGAGCGGGATCCCAAGGGAGTTCTGTCCTTCTTTTCATTCCGAGGATGATTCCTCATGGTACACCCCCTTTTGTGACAAATGAAGCAGCATCCTTCTCTGATGTGACGTGCTTTCTCGACTGGGGATAGCCAAATGGCATCAACCTCCATGGCATTAGGGTCGTTCTTTTTGGAGAAGTTTCGCCACCCTAAGCCTTTGTGCATGTCTTTGATGTGCTCCTGCTGCCCATTGAATTTGCTAGCCTGCTCCATCCATCCTTGGAGCATAGTAGGGATGGTTCCCATGGAGAGGATATTGGTGGTAATCTTTTCGTCTAGTCCTCACCCAAAGTACTCAATGAGGGCTTCCTCATCGGTTAAGCCAGTCTGAGAGGCAGCAAGGGAAAAGTCTGCGATGTACTTGGCAAAGCCATCCTTATCCTTGGTGTTTTGGGAGAGGTTCCAGATAGTTCACCTCGCCTTGCTGGCCGTGTCAAAAGGGAAGAAAGTTTTTGTGAACTCAGTGCCCATGGCGAGGAACGTCTTCTGGTCCTGGGGTATTCCCTTATTCTCCAATTTGTAAAACCATCCTTTGGAGAACACCCTTCCTCGTCCTTTGCTCATCTTATTGAGCATAGTTAACAACTTGGTGTTATCATCATAGAGGTCATCGTTCATATTGAAGTATGCTTTCATGGTGAGCATCTAGCATATGGCATCTTTGGATTCGCCAGAGAAATCGTCAGGGAGTCCAGCTTTCAACTTGGTGGCTTTTGCCATGGTTCTTTCTTCTTCTTGTTGCTTAAGGTATTCGGCTACTCGTTGGGCCTCTTCTTCAGCTAGTACATGTCTCTGTTCCTGAAAAGCTTCTACTCTTCTCCTGATTTCTTCTTTGTCAAGGCCTTCCTTGGTAAGTTGTAGGGCTAATAACCTATCAGCATCGTTGTCAAGCTCCTGTTCCCAATCAACGTCTTGTTGTGGGGTGAAGGGTAAGTTGGGGTCGACTTGGGTGGGGTTCTCTTCTTGATGCAGCTCTGGGAGCGAGGTGGATCATTTGAGGGGAATGGAGGAAGAAGTGGTGAAGGGTATGGAGTAAGGGTTATGGGGTTTCTTCTTCCTAGAGTAGGGCAAAGGGTAAGGTGATCTGGTGGGAGGGGTAATGATGGGAAGGGGATGGTCACCTGCTAGATAGAGGATGACAGAAGAGAGCTAGTTCTTTTGTTATGCTGAGGCTAGTAACTCAGCTAGTAACTGATGAAGTACAATCTGTGGAACAAACTGATGCATCTCCATGTGGGTACTTCAAGTATGAGTACTACTAGAACGGTTGTCTCCCAGTACAGGGTATTGATGTGTACAAGACCTCATCCTTTGATAGAGGTGACAAAGATGATAACCTTGAAGACTATCCCCTGATGGTGGATATAGGCTTCTAGACAAGTGACTTGTAAGACTGGAATAGTGGAGATCTCACTCACCTGAGCAGCTTGCTGGTTACTAGGCTTGGATTGCATAGAACTAGCTACCATACATGAGTGAGAAGTCTACCTATTTATAGGTAGAGGAACTGCGCACAGACCTGGACGAAAAGGGGATCTATCTAGAATGTTCTGGAGAATGATTACCAACAACTGAAGGTAGCCCCGGTGCTACTAGGTAAAAGGGTAGAGGGTTTGGGAAGAATAGGGAACAATCAGGACGAAACAGAATGGGATGAAGAGAGGGAGAAAAACCATAACAGAAGGATTGGATCTCTTTCACCTTGCAAGGCTCAGGCCAGTCAGAGATAGCTTTTACTTTGTCAGGTGACATAGACAGGCCTTTGGGTGAGAGGTGGAAGCCAAGATATTCAACAGAGGAGGAATGAAACTCAATTTTCTCTGGTTTGGCATATAGGCCATTTTGGCGGAGGCAGCAGAGCACCTCAGAGACATGCACCGTGTGCAAGTCCATGTTGGTGGAGTAGATGAGAATGTCGTTGAGGTATACGCATGTTGGAGAAGATGCTATTGATGAACCTCTGGAAAGCGGCAGGGGGGTTGGTTAGACTGAAAGGCATTACACACCATTCGAAAGACCCATAACAAGTGCAGAAAGCAGTCTTCCATTCATCACCTTCAGTGATGCAGACTAGGTGGTAAGCATGGCGGAGATTGATCTTTGTATAAATCATAGCCTTGCTGGGGGAGTCCAAGAGGTTGGAGATAAGGGGTAGAGGGTAGCAATCTTTCTTCGTGATCTTATTAAGACCTCTGAAGTCAACACACAAGCAGAGAGAACCATCTTTCTTTCGAATGAATAGAACTGGAGCGCCATGTCTAGAGTTAGATTGATGAATGAAACCAGAGCAGAGATTCTCATCGATGAATGTGTGCAGTGCGACAAGCTCAGTTGGGGAAAGGGAGTAGATGGTACCAAGGGGTGGAGCAGTTCTAGCTGCACAGGCCTTCACTTTAGCTACCTTTGAGGTGGCCTTCGGACAGTCTTTGACATTGTGTCCTGGCTGACCACAGAACATGCATAGTTTCTCCTTGAAGCGGCGCTGGTGTTCTGCTTCCATCAGTTTGCCATCCTTGCCTAGGTGGGAAGGGGCATCGGAGGTAGATGACTTGGTGGAGTTCTTGCCATTGCCAGACTTTGGGGTGGAAGAGGATTTATCCTTCGCAGGTGGAGTGGTTGCGGAGTTCTGAGTGGAGGGTTTGTTGGGATGAGAGGTGGAGGAGTTGGATGGTTTGGATGAGGAGTCAGTGGTGGAGGAGTTCTTATCCTGATGTTATGCTGAGGCTTAGTAACCTAGCGGCGACGGTTGAGGCGAGCTCGATAATACAAATGATGCCTGGGATGAGGCCAAATCCCTACGACGATCAGGACAAAGATACGAGTCCCTTCCTATAAGAAGTGGAATCGGATAGCGAGATCTTGGTGGGCGATGACAGCAATAAAGACAAAGGCTTGGAGGCCTAGTTGATTGATGGGAATCAAGAGGGCGACGTGAGGCAGCTTGGACTGAGGTTTGGTGGTCTCACCCTAAGGTGGCTTGCTGGTTACTAGGCTTTATTGGCATAGAACTAGCTAAAGTACTGAGTATAGTAGGCGGGTATTTATAAGTCTGTAAGTGCGCACAGACCATGTACAGGAAAGGTACCCTACTAGAATGTTCTGGAGTATTTACTACAAAAGGAGGAACACAGCTCTGGTGCTGCGAGGCAAAAGGACAAGTATGACTAAGAAAAGTAGATAGGGGTCCGTCAACTCGTAACATTACCCCCTTATTAGGCGTCTTGAAGACCCCTTCAAGCTTCATCGTCGCTCACTGGGGGATTATTTCCCGCGGCGAAGGGACAAGCGTCGAAAGGGTGCCGAGTGTTCCGACAGAAGGAACAGTAACAGGTTGGGCACATTCGAGCTGGATGTCCTGGCGCCCATAGGAAACAATGGGGGCAACGGAACCTGAAACATTCCCCGTGCCAATGACCCCACTCTTGGCACTTAAAACATTGTCTGAGACGAGGAGGAACACGAGGGTGATCCACATCAATGGGGTTAACAATGGTTCCCGGAGAGACGTCGGCGATGATGGTGTCCCTATCTATTGGGGGAGGAATCGGTAGAGTAGGAGAGACGGGACTGCCATAGGAAGTGGATGACGACGTTGATGAGGGAGGAGTCTTGATCCTCAGGCGAGGATAAGGACTGTCTGGTCTCGTTCGATGACGCAAAGTCCGTATTGGGGAGACAGTGATATGTAGGAGGAGACGGCGTTCGAGGATGGTACGGAGGAGAAGGTGACGTCACAGGTCTAGCTGCCGCAGCATACGTCGGGGGAGCTGCAGGTCCTGCAGGTACCAGTCATGGGGCGATATGAGCGGCGTTACAGGGGATTAGGCCATCGTAAACATCCTCTTCCGAAGGGGTGAGGGAATTGATAAGGGGGACGAGGAGACCTTGGAGAGTTGAATTGGGGATGCGGTTTACAAACCCCCAAAATCCTTCATAATGGAGTAGGTCTAGGACGTGGTGGTGGATAAGGGACTGGGAGTCGGCAAGGGTCTGATGGATGGTATGCGACGCGGAGGAATGGAGTCTTTCGTAGAGGAGATGGTGGGTCAGGGTCTGATGGTATAGGCGTACCAATGCCTGGAGGGTAATGGCATGGTCCCAGAGACCGTCTTTTTCGAGGAGGAACATGAGACGCGGGTCGGCTAGGACACCCGCATAGAGAACTCGTCGGTGGTGATCGGGAAGGCATTGGGCAAAGACTCGAATAAAGGAAGTGGGATTAGCAATGTTGGAGGACATGGTGGATGGAGGAGGTCAGGAGTGGTTGAGTCGGAGTTTAAAGATTCTGTCATCTTTTATATTCTTCCAGGACCTCGGAAGCATTTCCCAGGTTGGAAGCAGGTTCCCACGTATTTTCTGCCGAAGAGTATCCTTTCCATTTGATCAAGTACTGCCGTCGTCCTCGTGTTCCTTGGTGATTAAGGATGTCTTCGACTTCCCACTCCTCTTCACCTTCAATCTCCTTGGAGGGAGGTTTTAGAAAGTTTGGACTGTGTTCCGCAGTTTCTCTATAAGGGGAAAGAAGAGAAGCATGAAAGACATTATGGATCTTCCAGGACGAAGGGAGTTTTAGCTGATAAGCAACAGGGGAGATGACTTTGGTAATTTCGAAGGGGCCTTCTCTTCTAGGGAGTAGTTTTCGGGAGGTGTGGCGGAAGCGAAGGTTCTTGGCTTCCAACCACACTCTATCTCCCACTTTCCAGGGTCTGAACTTCGAGTGGACTCGCTCTTTCATAATTCGAACGGCGTTCTCGTGAGCAGCTAATGCTTCCTTTCTTGCTTCTTCTAAGAGGGACAGGCGTTTTTCTAGTGCAGGAATAAACGTTTTTCCCATTGGGGGATAAGCCCTTGGTTCAAAACCGACCATTAAGGAGAAGGGGGTTTTCTTAGTGGAGGCGTGAACGTTAGCATTATGAGAGAACTCCGCAACCGGTAATAGGTCCACCCATTTGTCCGGTCGTCCGTCAGAGAAGATTCGAAGGAAGGTCTCCAGAGACTGGTTTGCTCTTTCAGTTTCTCCATCAGTCTGAGGATGATAAGCTGTGGATAGTCGAAGGTCATACTGTAACAACCTTGATAGTTCTCGGGCGAATGCTGAGGCGAACTGCGGTCCTCTGTCGGATATTACAGAGGAATGGAGGCCAAATCGAGGAAAGACTCGTTCAAAGAATAATTGGGCAACTCCTTCCGCATCAATGTTCTTGGAGCATGGTGATAAAATTACCCCCTTTGTAAGGCCATGGTCGACCACGACCATGATAGAGTCGAAGTCGCGAATACGGGGGAGATCAGTGATGAGGTCAACGGAAATGTGTTCAAAGGGGCGAGTGGCCGAGGAGGGGATTGGAGAGAGGTGGGGAACAGTGGGATGGGTGTTGACCTTGTGCTGTTGGCAGATGGCACAACCCGTGACAAATCGCCGGACAAAGGATGAAAGGCCAGGCCACCAGTAATCGCGAGAAATGAGAGAGGTAGTATGGAAGATACCCCCGTGGCCTCCGGCAAACGAGGAGTGGATGGAAGAAACAAGTTGATGTCGTAGAGGTTCAGGAACGTACAATCGGTTTTTAAAGTATAGATTGCCTTGGTCGAAAGACCAATCGGAGAGGGAGGAACGGGGAAATAAGGGAGAATTTTCGGTGGCCTTTCGAATTGCATCAAGGACGAGGGGGTCAGAAGAGGAGGACTGAGTAATTTTGTTGGAGAGGGACAAGTCGATGGCCCGAGCGAAGATGGAGTCAGGAAGGAGGGTGGTATGTGTGTTGTCGTCGGTGGTGTCGACCTCAGGGCAGTGAGACAAGGCATCAGCTGGACTCATGTGGGATGCAGGAAGGTGGGTGAATGTTAAATCGAAATCCTGGAGAAAGAGAAGCCAACG
>JBBPMM010000884.1:0-11803 GCA_038090335.1 Solioccasus polychromus
AGGATGAGGATGAGCAGGACGCTTTCGGGATGCTGACCAAGGTGATCTCACGATGGGGCGAAGAGTCGAAGAAGACAAGGGAGGTGGCGGAGAAAAGGCTCCATCTAGAGGAGCAGAGGTTGGAGGTGGAGAAGAGGAGGACCAAGGCAGAGGAGAAGCTGGCGGAGATCCAGGCAGACATCTGCAAGATGGTCTGGGAATGGGTCCATTCGGTCGGGGTGCTGGATTCAGAGAAGTGGGAGATAGGATCTGAGGAGTGGGCGGAAGAGAAGCAGAAGTGGGCAGAGAGAGGAAAGGAGCGAGAGGGACAGAACGAGAATGAGAACGAGAACGAAAAGGGGAACGAGAAAAGAGTGGAGTTTGTAGAGGGATCGTCACGGGATGTGACGATGAAAGAAGTCGGGGCAGAGGAGAACGAGAAAGGGACAGAGGATGAAAGTGATGGGTTGGAGGAAGGCGGAGAAGAAGCAGAGGAATTAGTATAGAAAATTTTTGTCTTTTGTAAATATGTTTTGTATATAAGAATTCTTTGTCTTCGAGCGGAATGAGTGTGATCGGGAACTAAGCAGATTTTGGGGCGGAAAAAGGACCAGGCTTGTCGGGGTATTTTGCATGGAAATCCTGTACAAGTTCTGAGGCATGATCCAGTTCCATAGCAAGTAACCATGAGGTTTCTTCATCAGTTCCTTCATAGCCAGCCCAGCGGACTAAATATAGAAGTTGGCAATGTCATTGTCGCCTGTCGGTCTTTGAGTTGAGGATCTCTGAGACTTCGTACTCAACTTCTCCATCGATCTTGATTGGAGGAGGCGGAGTTTGAGTTCGATGCGGAATAATGTTCGGGGTGGCGAGCTCGAGCTGTGAGACATGGAAGACAGGGTGGATGGACTTCATTGAATCTGGGAGGCAGAGTGTGACAGAGTGGGTACCAGGTCGGGTGATGACTTTGAAAGGACTAAGGTTCTTGTCAGAGAGCTTCTGGGAAGGTCTCGTGGTGCAGAAGAACTTGGCTTTGACGTAGGCTTCGTCACCAACCTTGAAATCTGGCAGAGGGATGCACTTTGCATCGGCAGGTCCTTGATAGCGCTCTTGGGCGAGAGCCATTTCGGAGCAGAGAAAATCGTGGAGCTGCTGTAGGTCGGAGGTATACTCTTGAGCTCTAGTGGAGGTAAGGGATGCGTTGGAATTGACTGATATAGACGGATGGTAACCCTTGTTGGCGAAGAAGGGAGAAATTCCAGTAGTTGCGCTAGGAGCATTATTGAAAGCAAACTCAGCCATTGGTAGAAGGTCAGCCCAGTTGTCTTGCTGGTAATTGCAATAGATTCGGAGGTATTGCTCGAGGGTCTGATTAGTTCGCTCAGTCTGACCATCACCTTTGGGGTGGTATCCAGAGGTGAAATGGAGGGTCATTCCTAGAGCTTTACCTAGGGAGCAGAAGAAGTGGGAAACAAATTCTGAACCTCTGTCGGAGGTGACATGACTGGGGACTCCATGCTTGGAAAAGACCTGGGAGACGAAGATCTTTGCTAACTCAGGAGTGGAGATAGTGTCGTGAGTCGGAATGAAGATTCCTTGCTTCGAGAGGCAGTCTACAATGACTAAGATGGTGGAGTAACCATCAGACTTTGGGAGATGTTCTATGAAATCCATCGAGATGGAATTCCAAGGGCATTCGGGGATGGGGAGCTGCTTGAGCAGACCATAGGGTTTATGTCTAGGGACTTTAGCATGCGCACACAAAGTGCAAGTACTGACATAATCCTTAATGAAGGTGCGAACACCAGGCCAAGTGTAGTTGTGTCGGAGTAACTCGAGTGTCTTGTTCCAACTGAAGTGACCTGATAGGGGGTGGTCATGCTTGAAGTGGAGTATGTGTAGGCAGAGATTGTCAACGTTGGGGACATAGATTCGATCATATAGGCAGAGTAAACCGTCTGAGTCAACTACCCAACGAGGATCGGTGGAGTTTGACATATGGCGTTGTGCCAATGAGTTGGAGCTGAGGGCAGAATGAATGGCGGAATGAAGATCGTCAATATCTACAAGTTCTGCAGCATGGAGTGCAGGGGCGAGAAGGTAAGTTGCTCTAAGGGAGGACACAAGGTGTTCTTGGGTGAAGATTGGGCGGGAACTGTGAGGATTGGCACGGGCGTAGTCCCTATCCCCCTCTTTTAGGTAGATGTCCCATCATTGAGTAAGGGCATCAGGTTTCGCACCAAGGCATCCAGGGCAGAAACGAACAACCATATTGAATTGATTAAGAAATTCCGACCACCATGCTTGTCAGTGCATGAGGAGTTTACTGGCAGAGAAATACTCGAGATTCTTGTGATCTGTGATGACGTCAATGGGAATGGCGGAGCCCTCAAGATAGTGTTGCCAATGTCGGAATGCCTTGAAAATTGCTAGTAGCTCCTTGTCGTGGGTATCATAGTTTAGCTCTGAACTTGTCATCGTTTGAGAGTAAAATGCAACAGGGCAGAGAATTGAATCAGGGCAAATGATGGATAGAATTCCAGTGATAGCGTAGTCGGAGGCATCAGTCTCAACGACTAACGGAGCATCAGGAATCCAGTGGGTGAGAATAGGGGCAGAGGTAAAGGCGGATTTTAATTTATTGAAGGTGGAGCAACAGTTGTTGGAGAAATTCCAAGGGGTACCCTTGCGGGTGAGACAAGTGAGCGGAGTGACGATGTCAGAGTAATTATGAATGAATCATTGATAGAAGTTGGCAAAACCTAGGAAGGACTGAATGTCTTTCACCTTGTGAGGCTCAGGCCAGTTGGAGATAGCTTTTACTTTGTCAGATGACATAGACAGACCTTCAGGTGAGAGGCGGAAGCCAAGATATTCGACAGAGGAGGAATGGAATTCACATTTCTCTGATTTAGCATATAGGCCATTTAGGCGGAGGCAGCGGAGCACTTCAGAGACGTGCGCCGTATGCAAGTCCATGTCAGTGGAGTAGATGAGAATGTTGTCAAGATATACCACAACACAGACATCAAGCATGTCGGCAAAGATGCTGTTGACGAACCTCTGGAAGGCAGCAGGGGCGTTCATTAGACCAAAAGGCATAACACACCATTCGAAAGACCCATAGCGAGTGCAGAAAGCAGTCTTCCATTCATCGCCTTCAGCAATGCGGATGAGGTGGTAAGCGTGGCGGAGATCGATCTTTGTATAAATCGTAGCCTTGCTGGGGGAGTCCAAGAGGTCGGAAATGAGGGGTAATGAGTAGTGATCCTTCTTCGTGATCTTGTTAAGACCTCTGAAGTCGACACACAAGCGGAGGGAACCATCCTTCTTTCGAACGAATAGAACTGGAGCGCCATGTCTAGAGTTGGATTGGTGAATGAAACTGGAGTGGAGATTCTCATCGATGAATGTGTGGAGTGTGACAAGCTTAGTAGGGGAAAGGGAGTAGATGGTACCAAGGGGCAGAGCAGTTCCTTCTTCCAAATCAATCTTCAAGTCGAAGTCACGATGTGGCGCCAGCTGGTCAGCTTTTGCCTTGCTAAAGACATCTGCGAATTCGTGGTAGACTGAAGGGATTGCTGGGAGATTTATTGGTTCTGGCAGAGCAGTGGAAGCGGAGCGGAGTTTCATGTCCCCATGGCGGAGGAAAAGGGTGAAGTGGGAAGATCCCTGTAAATGACAAGTACGCTGGTAGGTCGCTGCGTTCACAAAGGAAATAGAGGGCAGGCTAGGCAAGTCGTCAGGATTTGGTGGAGAAGACTCCAACTGAGGTGGGACAACCATTGGAGCAGATGGAGTGGAGGGAGGTGCCTTTGCTGCTAGCATTCATTGCTCAGTAGTTGGGAAGCTAATGTGGTTCAATACCCAGTCAATCGATGGATTGTAGAGGGTGAGCCAGTTATGTCCCAAGACTAATGGACAAGAGGAATCCAGCGGAGTGACATAGAATGTCGCAGAGGTGACATCGCCAGAGGGAAATCGGATACTGAGGTTGGATGCATGGGTAATGTGTGAATTGGAACTTCCATCAAGGAGTCGGAGCGAAAGCAGAGTAATTTCACAAGTGATGATTGCATGTTTAAGTACAAAGGTGGAGTCTATGAAGCAGTCGGTAGAACCAGAATCAATTAAGGTGGAGACCGACAAGATATCGTAGGAGAGAATAGAGACAGAAGGCATGAGGGAATTGGGATCAGAAAGAGCGGACGCATTTAGTCTTGGCTCCATCGAAGCACAGTAGGAGTCAACACAATCTCCAGCCCGTGCAGAGCACTGGGGATTGCTGACTATTTTTTTGACTCTGCAGTGTCAGGAGTCTCAGACAGAGTAGCCTTAGCTGCGTGTGCCTTTGCTTTAGCTGCCTTTGAGGTGGCCTTGGGACAGTCTTTGGTGTTGTGTCCTGGCTGACCACAGAAGATGCAGAGTTTCTCCTTGAAGCGGCACTGGTGTTCTGCTTCCGTCAATTTGCCATCCTTGCCTAAGTGAGAAGGCGTGTCGGAGGTAGACGACTTGGCGGAGTTCTTGCTGTTGCCAGACTTTGGGGCAGAAGCAGATTTATCCTTTGCAGGTGGAGTGGTGGCGGAGGTCTGAGTGGAGGTTTGTTGGGATGAGAGTTGGAGGAGTTGGATGGTTTAGATGAGGAGTCAGTGGAGGAGGAATTCTTGTCCTGACGAGAGATCTCAGACTTTTGTTCCCATTAACGCGCATCAATGGTTTGAGTGAGGGAGCAGAGATCTTGCAGGGTAGCGGGTTTTCCGACTCTGGAGATTTCGTTCTTGATCCTATCTGGCAAACTGTTATAAAAGATGTGGCAGAGTGCTCCTTCTCCATAGCCACAAACTTGAGCGGCCAGACAGTGAAACCCAACCACATACTTGTTAATCCACTGGTTATCTTTCATCGACAAATTATCCAACTGGTGCTCCACATCTCCAACTGGGTCGTGTGGACCGAAATTGGACTTGAGCTCCCTGATGAACTCTTGGTAGTCATCCATCCAGATGGGGCAGTGATCACTGTTGGGGTGGAGTAAATCTGGTTTGAACCATTCTAAGGCCATGCCAGTGAGGTATGATTGGGCAAAGGTGACCTTGGAGCGGTCGGAGTGAAAAGCCTTAGGGCGATCCTGGAAATTTAACTTGCACTGCACCAAAAAGGCGTGGAGTTTGCACATATCTGTTCCATCAAACGTATCTGGTTCGTGGACTTTGGTGCGGGAAGGGGTGGAGTCGCAATCGGAGGTAGCATGACATGCAAAACAGTTGATTGTGTGAGCTAGGAGAGTGAGCGCATCGGTATCTGGATCGGGAGTGGGTGCACGGGAGTCAGGAAGGGGAATGTTGGGTGGGTCATCGTCTCCATCACTTCCACTGCCAGGTGGTCTACGTGGGTCGTCATCGGGTGGACTTTGACGTCCAGAGGGTATATGAGGGAATGTAGGATGACAGTCGGAGAAAGGCATCGGAGTGGAGGATCTGTGATGAGACGGACCAGGGGAAGGTGGACAACGAGAAAAGGAGAGGAACTCGTCTTCTGCATCAATTGCTGCAAGACTAGGAAGAGAGCCGCCAGGCATAAGTGCCCTTTGGCATAACTGAGCGCATGTCTGAGCGTGAGTCTGGATAGTACTGGTAGGGGCCATAGGATTCAGTGAATGAATAAGGATGAGTTCGAATATACTGTCAAGCGTCGGACTGACACTATTCCGCTTTTGCTCCGATGTCAGAGGGAGATGAAGTAGGCGGACTTAGGTCGGAGGTTGGTCGGACGGGCTTGGCTTCAGCTACTCAGGCGGAGAGCTGTGCCCTTACGCACTCGTGCCCTTGTATTTCGGAGGATGAAGGTATCGAGAGGTCAGACGCTTAGTCGGGGAGGAATCCGAGCTAAGACTTGAGGAGCGCAGGAGAGAAATAGCAGGGAACTTAGTTGATATTTGAACTGAGGAGAAGTCCTCAGCAAACTACAGTATTTATACATGAGTGGTCTAAAACAGTAGCAACAAGTGTTGCCTGCTGATTCATGAAACAGGAGTAGAGTGTCATAATGAAACAGGAATGGAGAGTGTCAGGGTTGACACAGGACTGAAGATGTCAAGATGAAACTAGGGTAGAAGATGTCAAGATGAAATGTGTAAGAAACTAGAACATAACGCTAAGGTTGGAGCAGAGTAAATGAGAGTGGAGTAAACTTAAGTAACGAAAAAGGTATGAAAGTGGAGTAAAGCATTGGAATAAAGGCGGAATAACGTTAGGATTGTCATGCCCATGACAGTATCCCCCCTTTAGGGCCAGAACCCTTGATGGCCCAATAAGACCCTAAAAGGTAAGACATACAATGAAGCGGAGTTTGTGATAGTCCACAGTGGTCCAGTAAAATATAAAAGGTGGAAGAAGCATGTGTTACAACTTAACTTCGAACCATCACCATCACCATCATGTCCAACAACCACGACTGGAAGAATGTGCCTGAGGAGGAGCTGCTTACCGACTCCGACGATGATGTCGCAACCACGGCGGACAGGAAGGGCGAGCAGCAGCGATGTGACGCGGAGCAGAAGAGAAAGGCGGAGGAGGTCAAAGCACAGAAGAAGCGTGAAAAAGAAGTAAGTCCCATAGTGATTGCTGCGCAGATGATTACTGATAGTCATTAGGCTCGCCATCTGGAGAAGGAGCAGAAGAAGCGCACAGAGAAAGAGCAAAGGAAGCATGCAGAGGAGGCAGCACAACAGGCAGAGGCCGCTAAGAAGTGAGCAGAGGAGGTCGTGGCGGTGCAAGGGAGCGGGGTAGAGGTGCGGGCACCATGCACTCGATGCCAGGGAATGGGGAAGGCGGTGGAGTGTTGCCCGAGCGACAAGCAGAGGGCGTGGGCATGTCAGCCGTGTCAACTGGTGCGGAAGACTTGCTCGTGGACTCCGTCCAAGACGACGGCAGTGATGGGCCAGAAGCAGGGGTGGAGCGCAGCGGAGGAGAATTGGGACAAGGGGAAGAAGCGGGCGAGGGCATCGGTGGAGACAGATGAGGAGGAGGACATCAAGATGGAGGACGATGGTGAGGACGAGGATGAACGGGACGCCTTCGGGATGCTAACTGAGGCGATCTTGCGATGGGGCAAAGAGTAGAAGAAGGCAAGGGAGGTGGTGGAGAAAAGGCTCCATCTAGAGGAGCAGAGATTGGAGGTGGAGAAGAGGAGGACAGTGGCAGAGGAGAAACTGGCAGAGATCCATGCAGACATCCGCAAGATGGTCTGGCACTGGGTTCATTCAGTCGGGGTGCTGGATTTGGAGAAGTGGGAGATAGGATCCAAGGAGTGGGCAGAAGAGAAGCAGAAGCAGGCAGAGAGAGGAAAAGAGTGAGAGGGACAGGAGGAGAAGGAGAAAGAGAAGGAAAAGGAGAACGAGAAGAGAGCAGAGTTTGTAGAGGGGTCATCGCGGGACGTGATGATGAAAGAGGTCGGGGTGGAGAAGAATGAGGAAGAGACAGAAGGTGAAAGCGATGGGTCAGAGGAAGGCAGAGAAGAAGTGGAGGAATTAGTATAGAAAATTTTGTCTTTTGTAAATATGGTTTGTATATAAGAATTCTTTGTCTTCGAGCAGAATGAGTGTGACCGGGAACTAAGTGGATTTTGGGGCGGAATAAGGAACAGGCTTGTTGGGGTATTTCGCATGGAAATCCTGTACAAGTTCTGAGGCATGATCCAGTTCCATAGCAAGTAACCATGAGGTTTCTTCATCAGTTCCTTCGTAGCCAGCCCAGCAGACTAAGTATAATAGTTGACAATGTCATCGTCGTCTGTCTGTCTTTGAGTCAAGGATCTCTGAGACTTCATACTCAACTTCTCCATCGATCCCAATCGGAGGAGGCGGAGTTTGAGTTCGATGTGGAATAATGTTCGGGGTGGCGAGCTCAAGCTGTGAGACATGGAAGACAGGGTGGACGGACTTCATTGAATCTGGGAGGCAGAGTGTGACAGAGTGGGTGCCAGGTCGGGCGATGACTTTGAATGGTCCAAGGTTCTTGTCGGAGAGCTTCAGGGAAGGTCTTGTGGTGCGGAAGAACTTGGCTTTGATGTAGGCTTCATCACCAACCTTGAAATCTGGCAGAGGGATGCGCTTTGCATCGGCAGGTCCTTGATAGTGCTCTTGGGCGAGGGCCCTTTCGGAGCGGAGAAAATCGTGGAGCTGCTGTAGGTCAGAGGTATACTCTTGTGCTCTAGCAGAGGTAAGGGGTGCGTCGGAATTGACTGATATGGACGGATGATAACCCTTGTTGGCGAAGAAAGGTGAGATTCCGGTAGTCACGCTAGGAGCATTATTGAAAGCAAACTCAGACATTGGTAGAAGGTCAGCCCAGTTGTCCTGCTGGTAATTGCAATAGATTCAGAGGTATTGCTTGAGGGTCTGATTAGTTCGCTCAGTCTGACCATCACCTTTGGGGTGGTATCCAGAGGTGAAATGGAGGGTCATTCCTAGAGCTTTACCTAGGGAGTGGAAAAAGTGGGAAACAAATTCTGAACCTCTGTCGGAGGTGACATGACTGGGGACTCCATGCTTGGAAAAGACCTGGGAGATGAAGATCTTTGCTAACTCAGGAGCGGAGATAGTGTCATGAGTCAGAATGAATATTCCTTGCTTCGAGAGGCGGTCTACAATGACTAAGATGGTGGAGTAACCATCGGACTTTGGGAGGTGTTCTATAAAATCCATCGAGATGGAATTCCAAGGGCATTCAGGGATGGGGAGTTGCTTGAGCAGACCATAAGGTTTATGCCTAGGGACTTTAGCACGTGCACACGAAGTGCAAGTACTGACATAATCCTTGACAAAGGTGCGAACACCAGGCCAAGTGTAGTCATGTCGGAGTAACTCAAGTGTCTTGTTCCGACCGAAATGACCTGATAGAGGGTGGTCGTGCTTGAAGCAGAGTACGTGTAGGTGGAGGTTGTCAACGTCGGGGACATATATTCGATTGTCTAGGTGGAGTAAACTGTCTGAGTCGACTGCCCAATGAGGATCGGTGGAGTTTGACATATGGCGTTGTGCCAATGAGTTGGAGCTGATGGCGGAGCGAATGGAGGAGTGAAGATCATCGATATCTACGAGTTCTGCAGCACAGAGTGTGGGGTCGAGAAGGTAAGTTGCTCTAAGGGAGGACGCGAGGTGTTCTTGGGTGAAGATTGGGCGGGAATTGTGAGGATTGGCACGAGTGTAGTCCCTATCCCCCTCTTTTAGGTAGACATCCCATCGTCGAGTAAGGGCATCAGGTTTCACACCAAGGCATCCAGGGCGGAAACGAACAACCATATTGAATTGATTAAGAAATTCCAACCACCGCACTTGTCGGTGCGTGAGGAGTTTACTGGCGGAGAAATACTCGAGATTCTTGTGATCTGTGACGGCATCAATGGGAATGGCAGAGCCCTCAAGATAGTGTCACCAATGTTGGAATGCCTCGAAAATTGCTAGTAGCTCCTTGTTGTGGGTATCATAGTTTAGCTCTGAACTTGTCATCGTTCAAGAGTAAAACGTGACAGGGAAGAGAATTGAGTCGGGGCAAATGATGGAGAGAATTCCAGCGATAGCATAGTTGGAGGCATCAGTCTCAACGACTAGCGGAGCATTGGGAATCCAGTGGGTAAGAATAGGGGTGGAGGTAAAGGTGGATTTTAACTTATTGAAGGTGGAGTGACAGTCGTCAGAGAAATTCCAAGTGGTACCCTTGTGGGTGAGACGAGTGAGTGGAGTGACGATGTCGGAGTAATTGTAAATGAAATGTCGATAGAAGTTGGCAAAACCTAGGAAGGACTGGATGTCTTTCACCTTGCAAGGCTCAGGCCAGTTGGAGATTGCTTTAACTTTGTCAGGTGACATAGACAGACCTTTAGGCGAGAGTCGGAAGCCAAGATATTCGATGGAGGAGGAATGGAATTCGCATTTCTCTGGTTTAGCATATAGACCATGCTGTCAGAGGCGGTGGAGCACTTCAGATACGTGCGCCGTATGCGAGTCCATGTCAGCGGAGTAGATGAGAATGTTGTCGAGGTATACCACAACACAGACATCAAGCATGTCGGCAAAGATGCTATTGATGAACCTCTGGAAAGCAGCGGGGGCGTTGGTTAGACTGAAAGGCATTACACACCATTCAAAAGACCCATAGCGAGTGTGGAAAGTGGTCTTCCATTCATTGCCTTCAGTGATGCAGACGAGGTGGTAAACGTGGCGGAGGTCGATCTTTGTATAAATCGTAGCCTTGCTGGGGGAGTCCAAGAGGTCGGAAATGAGGGGCAGTGGGTAGTGATCTTTCTTTGTGATCTTGTTAAGACCTCTGAAGTCAACACACAAGCGGAGAGAACCATCCTTCTTTTGAACGAAGAGGACCAGAGCACCATGTCTAGAGTTGGATTGACGAATGAAACCAGAGCAGAGATTCTCATCGATGATGTGTGGAGTGCGACAAGCTCAGTCAGGGAAAGAGAGTAGATGGTACCAAGGGGCGGAGCAGTTCCTTCTTCCAAATCAATCTTCAAATCGAAGTCGCGATGTGGCGCTAGTTGGTCAGCTTATGCCTTGCTAAAGACATCTGCGAACTTGTGATAGACTGAAGGGATTGCAGAGAGATCAATTGGTTCAGGCAGAGCAGTGGAAGCGGAGCGGAGTTTCATGTTCCCATGGTGGAGGAAAAGGGTGAAGTGGGAGGATCCTGTTACGCTGAGGCTAGTATGTAACTCAGCTAATAACTGCTAAGATATACGCGGTGGTATATGCTGATACGTTGACGGGGTAATCCCAAGATGATTACGATGAGAACGGTCCTCTCCCAATAGAGAGCGTCGACTCGTCCGTACGGTAGATCCTGTACAGTAGCGATGAAGAGGATCAGCTGATATCTTACTCCTCGATGAGTAAGAGAAGTCCTTAGCGCGGTGGCTGAGAGTACTGGTATGATGGCGATGGTCTCACCCATCCTGGGTGGCTTGCTGGTTACTAGGCTTGAATTGCGTAGAACTAGCTAAGGTACAAACATAGGAAATCTAGGTACTTATAGGTAGGAGAGGTGCGCACAGACCAAGAAGAAAAAGGGAACTATCTAGAATGTTCCGGAGGGTTCCTAACTATAAATGGTAACCCTTAGCTCTGGTGCTATAAGGTCAAATGGAAGGAAACGGAAGACGGAAGTAATAGGAACAATGGTCGGAAGATATAGGAAAACTATGGAAGGAAACGGAAGACGGAAGTAATAGGAACAATGGTCGGAAGATACAGGAAGACTACGGAAGGTATAGGAAAAAGGATAGGGGTGAAAAAGGATAGGGGATAGGGGTTTGCAAAACCGTAACATTACCCCCTTTGTAGATATCAGCTCACTGAGCTGAGTTATCCTCTCCACCGGAGGAAGAGTTTTCGTCGATGAAAGGAAGAACTGGGGTTCTATCCCGGCAGTTAGGGTAGGGGGAGTCCCCTCGGTAACAGTCTTCCTCAGAGGGGGTAAGTTGTCAAGGAGGGACTGTAATATAGGTAGGGTGGAAGAAGGAATTCGATTTTACGAAGAATCAGAATCCTTCTTGATGCATAAGGTCAAGGAGATGGTCCAACGTCTGTTGGGTGGAATGATCTATGGCGCAAGTAAAGACGGAGGGAGGTTCCGACCGGGAACGCTGAAAGAGCAGGTCGGTGGTATAAATCTGATGATACAAGCGTACCATCGTCTGCAAAGAGGTTGCCTGAGGCCACAAGTAATCTTGCTCAAGGCAGAAGAGGGGCCTGGGATCAGCGAGGATGGTTCCAAAAAGCATACGGTGGTAGGAGACGGGGAGACGTTCAGCA
>JBBPMM010000885.1:0-11790 GCA_038090335.1 Solioccasus polychromus
AATATATATCAATTTTCATGCCACTATGTACTTAGAAACATAAGGCTGGCATGGAAATCCATCTAGGCCATGAAGGTGCAAAATGTCCAGTCTCTAATGCAGAAAACATTTCAGATGAAGAAGATGCCTGGGAGGACATTGCATCTACAGATGTTCCAGCTCACCTTGCACCACCAATCCATGGCGACTACATTATTGTTGTGGACACATCAGGAATACACTACTGTGTCATAACATACTGTGGTTGTATGGATGTGCCAGAGAAGCATGTTCAACTCTTCTGCTCCCAACTATTCTCAGCAACAACCATAAAGCCCTGCACTGCATTTACATTCCAAGTGCTTGATGACTTCTTGCAAGACAATGTGAAATGTGGAACCTCAGTGATGAATTATTTCAGCAAGCTCAAAAGGATTACTTCCAATGCATTCCCTCATTTGGTTCCAGTAGTTTTATTTCAATTCTGGTCTGATAATTATCATGCTAATGTTGAGTTCAGGATAGATATTGGGAGTTGATGAGAATATCCCAAAAGTGGCAGCTATTGAAGACTCTTAAGCGAAGTGGCTTTGGAATGGAACATGGTCTGCCAGCCATGCAAGGCAATCTTGTGCTGTTTTGCCCAGCCTGCCCATAGCCTGGGATTAATATCCCAATAACTGAAGAAACTGATTTTTCTCATTGGAAGTATACATGCACCATAGCAATGAATGGAAACTTCAAGGCAGAACATCTGAATGGACAGGCACCAGATGATGATGTATGGCTTATGGATGGACTGGCATATATGGTTAAACAGCAGACATACAAAGAATTTTTAAATGTCACAAATTATCCAGCACAGGTGAGTATTTGTTTTGCAGACATGGTTAAAATGTATAAAGACAATCATAGAGATCTGATTGCAACAATCATCAGGCCATAAATAGAGCAAATGCACATTGGCACAATTTAGAAGTCACAGGGATCAAGAATGTCTTGCATGCTATGGAGCTAATTTCATACAGTAGTTGGTGCAGGATGAGTTGATGGAGACATTATGGAGACAATATGGTCCTCTCTAAATATTATTTTCCCTTCCACTCATGGCATGTCAGCAGCTCATTGACAGGAGTTGCTCAATTATCAGATGAATGACTCTAATTTTCTGAAGATGATTCAAATGAGTACATCTAATCAGTTTTCATGGGAATGTTGAATTCTAACCTTGTAATTCAGGCAGGTCACTACTTAGAAAGTTTAATCTTGCATTCCGTGGGCTTGCAGATGCCAACAGAGCATTTTCAAAGCTTGATGTTGGTATACCAGTAGAGGAGAGGAATCATTGGCAACAAGCAGAAAAGGATACATTGACAGGATGAAGCTCAGATTTGACACTGATGGATATATATGAAATACAAATGGACTGGGGTATGTGTATTCAAGCTTCAAAATCAGACAACTCATATCCCCTGTCTAGCACCCACAGTGAAAGGCATGGAACTGAGTCTGCTTGGTAGAAAAGCACAGGGCAAGCCAAATACTCAGGCCTCTGCAAGCTGGATTTCCGATGGGCTTCGAATTGAAGAAGCTCAAATTGCACTGAATCTGCAAATAAAGGAACTTGGTACAAATTCTACAGAGTCTCAATTGCTGATGATTGCTTGGAAGAAAGATCATATTGAAGGGGACATCAATAGATTCAACTCAGTGGCCATGAAATTTTTGGAAGGGGTCCTTGATGCTGATGAAGATTCATTTGGGGAAGGCATATTGGGCAATGCAAATCATGCCAATGAAACTGATACTGATGAGGACATCACCAATATCTTTGATCCAACAACAATTTCATTGGGCACCAAAAGGAAGAAAGTGAAGGCAAGTACAGAAGAACCAGTGTTGTGTTTGCCATCCAATTTCGATCGGGACACATGTCTTGCATGTGACCTGAAGGAATTGTTAGACAAGGAGTTGCAACTAAGGATTGGTCAGGCAAATGATGCATTATATGAGTTAAGGCTGGTTCTAGTGGACAAGGCGATCACATTTCGCACAGGAGTCCGACATGCAAAGACCCAGGCTACTACAACATGTGCATGGGCAAAGGTTGAATCTTTGCAGAAAAACATCCATTCTCATGCCACTGTATATCAGCACACTATGTAGAAGCTGAATGGTACTCCTTGGAGCCAATGCAAATTTGCTTGCTTGATATCAATTATTGAGCACTGCTGACCTGAAAGTCACATCGGCAGTGGCTGATCCTAATGTCTGGGGGGAGTGAAACTCATCTCTAGTGTGGTTTTGGTCTATCATCATACCTAGGGATACTGACATTCACAATTGCATGTCCGAGTGTATGTGTTCACAAATACACTCGATTGTTTCTGACAATGATCTATTAGTTTATCATGTTCACTGGCTTTGTGCCAAGGCATTGAAACAACGATTTGTGGAGGAAGTAGAACTCCTCATCTCAGAAGCAGAATGGACCAAAAATTTCTTTAGTCACAGAGCAGATGCACTTCAAAACATGGTGGCAGCAGCATCAGCACAAGAGCATTGCAGTGCAGAGGTTTACTGGGAACACCAGCACACACTATACAGGTAGTTGGCAATGGATGCAACTGCATGTCATCAAAAAATGATCCACAGATCTGGCAGTAGTGTATAAGGAATGGCATAGATTGCTTAAAGCTTAACATGAAAATACTAGTAGTTTTGCTTTGCTGTTTGGTCCATTATAGCATAGCTGATATATCATGAGACAATAGTGTGGACCATCTATTGTGATCATGACTTGAATAAGCAAATTAATTTGGTTCAGGGGCGTTGGAAACCTATAAATATAGTGGCATGGTGCTAAAAGAGTTGAATAACATCTTTTCATACACCTTCCAGCTCAAGTATGCAATCGACCTCCAAACTTGTTAGCATGTCATCTTCTGCAGGCACTGACACTATCAACTATGCTACTCTTTGCTGTTGTATCTGGTGTAGAGGTTGGTGCACCTCTACGTGTATATCCCTTCATTTCTATATTTTCTACACCTTTCCTCCTTTGTTTAACTTCATTCCCTTATGTCTAATGATAGTCCAGAGCATCTGTTTGCTCAGTCTACTTAAGACTGGGACGGACTACTATGTATACCAATTGGACTACCCCTTATCCTACCTTTTATTATTCAATTACTCTTTTCATAAGTCCTTTCTATTACTTAGACCCTTATGATCATGGCTTCGACGTCACTTTTGACATTCGGGCCTTGTGTCATTTTTGTTATGTCATCAGGTACTTCTTCCATATGATACTTAGAAGTCTGGGAATACCCGGACTATAAAATTTTGTATTCGTCATTTGAAATGACAGCTACCATTTGCTCACTTACCATCACCATTGGGAAACTGTCTCCCTCACTGTTTATACCATCTACTGCACCATTTTCTGGACTGTACTGCCAGTCTTCATGCCTCATCACACTCTATGACACACAGACTACTACCTATGACAGTCCGGAATACAATTGGACTGCTTTGTACGTGCCCTACTTTGTTCTAGGACTAACCCTACTCCAATAGAGTCCCTCTGGGGTGAACATATTCGCTCCCCAATTACTCTCAGACTATCCCCAGGTGGCCAGGACTAGCAGTCCATTCAACCACCTTTCAGTCTATTCAACTGGAGCCCACCGCAAGGGACTCTAACCAGGGTTCCAGACGAAGTCTTTGACTGATCTGCCATCATTTAGAAGTTGAAAATTTACTAGCCGAGTTCCAAAACCTGGACATATCAGGGGACAGCATCCTGATACTGGTCCCATCTGCTAATGTGCATCACAGCTCATCTCTCTGGACATCTCATCTCACTTGGATACCTCATCTCACCTGGATACATCTCAGTTCAGTCTGAAGTCCAATTGGTCAGAAGAACTTCAGTCTCAATCAGGACAGACAGCCACAGCCACCAAAGTCTTTACACTTGACTAGGGTTTCAGACTCTGATCTTCCAATAACTGATGACATTTCAGCTGACATTATTGTTACTGATGTTACTACTGACAGTGACCAAATTCCCAGTGCCTTTATTCACTCGACTCCTCAGACTAGAAGAGAGGAGGACATCGAGTCCCCAAGAATTCCCCCAATTTCCTCAACTCTCCCACTTCCCTCATCTGACTCAGAACGTCCACTGTCACCTTGCACTCCTCCATCCCCACTTACACCACTCTCTTCTTCCTCCTCATCATCTGTCTTACCTCTTCTGCCCGTCGCAGTCTATCTCAGTCTTACTGGACTACTCGACTATCACTCCGCTCCCTGCTCCAGTTCCACCAATGATCATCCCTCCACCTGTTCAACCTATCCCTGCTCAACATATTCTGATGTCTAACCCAGCCCCCATTACCATGCCACTTCATGGTACCCAGAACACACCCAAGTTCGATGGGAAGGTTCCATCCACTCTTCCCAGGTTCCTGGAAGATGTTGACAAACTCAGTACTGCTGCTGATCTTACCACTGCTCAGAAGATTTGCACTGCCATTCAGTATGTGGACTTAGAAGAGTCCGAAGGATGGGAGCTTCTAGATGAAGCTTCAGCTGTTCCTGCTGACTGGGATGACTTCATCACAGCTGTCAAAGAATTATATCCTGGTTGCGAAGGTACTAACCAATATTGTTGTGCTGACATCCAATATTTAGTCCAGGAGTACCAAGCCAAGCCAATGCGGACTATTGTAGACCTTGGTGAATACCAATGCAAGTTCCGGAAGATTTCCAAGTTCCTTATCATGAATAGGAAGCTTTCCCAACTTGACTGTGACACGTTGTTCCTTGCTGGACTATCACTGGACTTGGGACAACAAGTCTGACAGCATCTACTTATCACCAAGATTACTCACCACCCTTCTGACCCATATGAGATTGCTGACACTGTTGACACAGCCAAGTTCCTTCTTACAGGTTCAGCTCTTCAACCACTACCGACATCTGGCCAATCACAGACCGCCCAACCTTATTACCCCACCTGGGTGGCACCAGTCCTGCCATCTCAAGTCTCACAAGCCCATATGCCCAGTGGTGCTCCTGTTGTTAAGCAGGAACAGGTGAACCTCCAGTGGTCTTCGAGACTGAAGGAGTGTGCATTTTGTAGCAATTCAGCTCACTTCATGAATAGCTGCCCTCACGTAAATGGTTATATCCAGACTGGAAAGGCATCCTGAGGAACAGATGGCTGATTGTACCTTGCCAATGGGCAATGCATCCCTCACGTCCCTGGTACTCAGTGTCTTTGGGAACGCATAGACTGGTTGCCTACACAGTCTTCTTTGGGCACTGGATCAGCTGTCACAACTGGCATAGTTTCTTTATATCCATCTGAAATTGATGCTGTTTTAGATATTGATATGTCCATTTTAAGGACTTCTGTATCAGATTCTTGGAATGATGAAGATAGTCCGGACTTAGATGACCCGGACTTCCGTGCCTACCTATCACATGCTTGGGTGAGTTTCCAAGCAGACCAAGGCAAAGACAAGGGCAAACGTGTCCGCTTTGATGGCACAGAACTACCATCTTGCCATCCTGCACATCCAGCCTCTCAATCTCCTAGCGTCAAAGAAGACATTGAAACCCCAGAGATTGCTGCAGCTTGGTCTAAGCCATCAGCACCATCTAGACTGGTCACCCCTGTTGCTCCACCCATCATTCCATCCCCTCCAAAGCCAGCACCATCCACTCCACCATCGTCATCGACCACTCCTAAACCTCATACTGACACCATATATCCCTTCGCACCAGCCCCATCTGGGCAGTTTCATTACTTCTTCCTGTTGGAGGACAACGCAGCCCCAAAGAAAATTTTAGACTGAGTACTCAAAACAATGATACTGGTCCCATTTAAAGAACTCCTTTCTGTTGCACCAGAAGTCCAGAAACAGTTCAAGGACTTATCAACTTTGAAGCGCATCTTGGTCTCAGCTAATGCTGTCCATGTCAATGAGCTCTCAAGTCGAGATCCTGGAGAGATTGCTTGTCAATTCGGCAACAGTGTCACTCGAAGTGATGATGGACTAATTGTTGCTCATCATAGTATTCCCCTTAGGTCTATCCAAGCTAGAGTTGCAGGGACACCCAGGACTATCACTGGAGTACTGGACTCGGGCTCAGAGATTATTGCCATGCCCAAACAGGTGTGGGAGACCCTCAAAGTGCCAGTCTGGTCCAACCATGTCATGACCATGTCGAATGCAAATACCACCACCGAGTTGACCATTGGTGTCATCGAAAACCTATGCCTTGACTTCGGTGCAGGAGAGGTTTGCTTACAAGTCCAGGTCATACCATGGGCCAACTTTGATCTTTTACTTGGCTGACCATTTCACTGTCTAATGAGCACTACTACTGACAATTTTCCAGACAGCTCACAGAATATTACGCTTTGTGACCCGAACTCCAGAAAAGAGTATAAACTACCTACCCAGCCCTGGACTGAAGGTTGTCCTCAGTGCCACCAAAATCTTCCTTGCGCTAATCATCAGTCCATTGTCAAGATGGGTTTTTAGCTTTCAATGATCCACCAACCAGTTGGGGAGAGAGTTCTGATGTTCTTTCTTCAACATTACTTAACCAGTCTTCTTACCAGTCTTCCGTTATACCCCAGTCTAATGTTTTGGACTACTGACCAATTACCTGGTCTTCTATGCTTTCCTATCTTTCTTTGACTCAATCGTCTCTAATCCCTTCTCATATTTCTGCATTTGCTTCTTTCTTTTCCTATGATCTTAACACTCATATTTGGGCATACAAGCCTGTCGCAAGGAAAGTCTGGCCAGTCGCAGCCCCTCTCGAGGAGGAGTATTGCGTACTGCATTGACTTCCTGATGACCCTCTTTCCAGACTATTACCTCTACCTACCCATCCTCCGGACTTTGTCCCTGGGGAATGATTCACTCAGGAACATGCTGATGCTTTAGATCTCAACCCTGCCAAATGGCTTTGGCCTGAAGAAGTAAAATTAGTCCAGTGGATTGTTCTCAATCACAAAAAAGCCTTTGCTTGGGTTCCAACCAAGCAGGGTCAATTAGATGAATGCTACTTTCCACCAGTCAAGATACCAACCATCTCCCACACACCATGGGTACTTCAAAATATACCAATACCCCCTTCCGCTTGGGACCAGGCGATCCAGATCATCAAAGACCACATTGCATCCGGAGTATATGAACCTTTGGCTGCAGCATACCGGTCATGCTGGTTCTGCATCCTTAAACAGGACAAGAAGTCCTTTCGCCTTGTCCATGACTTACAACCACTTAATGCAGTTACTATATGGGACTCTTCAGTTCCCCCATTTGTTGAGCACCTAGCTGAATCCTTTGGCGGAAGTGCTGTCTATGGTATGATGGACTTATTTGCAGGTTATGACCAAAGACCACTCCATGTGGACTCCTGAGATATGACTATGTTCAATAGTCCGCTTGGACCACACCGTCTTACTACTCTTCCTATGGGTCATACTAATGCTGTACAGATCTACCAAGCTGATATGGCATTTATTCTTCAAGACGAAATACCTCACTACACCATGCCTTTCATCAACAATCTTCTGGTGAAGTCCAGTACCACTCAGTATCAGAGACCAGACAGGTCTTATGAGACCATCCTGGACAACCCAGGGATTCATTGTTTCATCTGGGAACATCTAACTGTAGTCCACAGAATTCTCCAACATCTACAGAATGTCAACGCAACAGTCTCTGCCAAGAAGTTCATTCTGGCAGCACTGGAAGCAACCATTGTTGGTCATAAATGCATGTTCAAAGGTCATGTTGCTCATGAGGCCAAAGTCCAGAAAATATGTGACTGGCTGGAGTGCACAAACCTGACCCAAGTCTGCAGGTTCTTAGGGACTTGTGGAGTGGTACATATATACATCAGAAATTTCGCTGCTATTGCTCATCCTCTTGTAAACCTTACTTGGAAGGGTGTCCCATTTGAATGGGGAGATGCCCAACAAGAAGCTATGGCTCATCTGAAGGACGAAATCGTTCAGTCTCCAGTGCTTTGACATCTGGACTATGAGTCCAACCAAGAAGTAGTCCTTGCCATGGACACATCTCATATTGCAGTCGGTTTCATCCTCTCACAAGAGGGAGCTGATGGAAAGCAGTATCCTAACCAGTTTGGGTCTATCAGCCTGACCAAAGTTGAGAGCCATTATTCTCAAGCTAAACTCGAGCTTTACAGACTATTTTGAGCTCTTCACTCAGTCCAAGTTTTCATTTTTGGTGTCACTAACCTCGTCATCGAAATGGATGTGAAGTATGTCAAGGGTATGATCAACAACCCAGACTTACAACTGAATGCAACCATCAATTGGTGGATCGCTGGTATTTTTCTCTTCCATTTTTAGCTTCATCATATCCCTGCAGAACATCACACCAGACTGGACAGACTATCCCACTGCTCTCGGTCTGATGATGATCCTCCCAAAGAATCTGACTTTGAGGACTGGATCAACAATTCTTACTCCTTCTCTGTTACCCTCCTAAATGATACATCTTTTCCTTTTGCTTCTCCCACCATCCATACGCACTTCTCCCATCGTTCATCATCTGGACTACCACTGCCCTTGACCCCCTCCATTTTATCCATGTACCAAGCACCACCACCTTATTTGATATTCCATTTTGTTTTTGCCTCTTTGGTCTTACCTCCTGCACCAACCCCTTCTTCGTCCTCACCCACTGAGTTGTCGGACTATCCCAAAATCCCTTGGTCTCCAAAGGCCATCACTCATGAGGCATGAATTGCCCTCATTCAGTCTTTCCTCGAGACTTGAGTTCGCCCTGCCGATATGTCAGATGCGGACTTCCAGTCCTTCATCAACTCAGCCTCCAAGTTCTTTATCCTTAATGGTTGTCTATGGCATTGTGAACCCCACAGCCACCACCAACTAGTCATACCAGAACACCAACGCTTTCATCTCATCAAAGAAGCACATGATGACCTCAGTCATAAGGGCGTGTTCACAGTCCAGAGCTGTCTTTTACTCTGGTTCTGGTGGCCCATGCTGGTTGATGATGTCAAATGGTTTGTTCAGACTTGTCACGAATGCCAGATTCTGCAGACCAGTTGTTTTCATATCCCTCCTTTCGTGCTGGTCATCGGTGGACTATTTCGAAAAGTTCATATTGATATGATGCTAATGCTGAAATTGGCTGGTTACAGATTTATAGTCCAAGCCCACTGCACTCTCACATCCTATCCAGAGTGGTGTATGCTACACTCAGAAAATGGCGCTGCTCTTGCCTCCTTCATCTTTGAGGATATCCTCTGTTGATGGGGTCCTGTATCTGAGATTGTTACTGACAATGGACCAGCATTTATTCAGGCACTCGACATACTATCAGACTGGTACAAGATTCGCCACATCCAGATTTCCCCTTATAACTCCCAGGCGAATGGTATTGTTGAAAGATGCCATTTCGATGTCCGGGAGGCCATCATTAAAACCTCCCAGGGGGGGGGAGTCTCACTGGCATCTCACTGCTCACTTGGTCTTTTGGGCTGAGCACATTACTATACTCCAGTCTACCAGTCTATCCCCTTATTTTATGGTTCATGGCGTCGAACCTCTTTTTCCTTTTGACCTCTCCAAAGCTACTTACCTCATTCCTCTCCCTGACATAGACCCACTCTCACCATCCAGACTAATCACTTGGAGAGCTCACCAGCTCCAAAAGTGTCAAGATGACTTAGATGCAATCAGTGAACGAGTCTGAAAGGCTCGATTCGAATCAGTGAAGCATTTCGAAGCTTCATTCAAGAATCATATCAAGGACTTCGATTTCCAGCCAGGAAATCTGGTCTTAGTCTGGAATACACACATCGAAAAGGAGCTCAACCGAAAGACGAAGCTGAGGTATCTTGGTCCAATGGTGGTTCTTCACCAGACTACTGGAGGATCTTATATCTTAGCTGAGTTGGATGGCGCAACCTCCCGACTTCACTATGCTGCTTTTCATCTTATACCCTATTATCCTTGTCTTCATTCTTTCATTCCGGTTACTGAACTTACAGGTCTCGACAATGAAGAACTAGACAAGATCATTGACAAAGATGTCGATGAACCGGACCAAGAAGAGTCGTTGGACTATAGTCTGGACGATTGACCTCACTGGTCTTCTTCTAGTCCAGTCACCTATATGTAGATTTCCTTTCTCTGTTTCACCCCAGGTTTCGACCAGTGATCTCTACAAAACAAAAAGCCATCTAAAAATATAAATATACTCTAACAAAAAACAACTAAAAATATTCTACAGATGATCTCTCATCTCATTATATCAGTCTGGTCTCGTATTTCTCTCTCTCTCTCTCTATTTCTCTCTCTCTAATGTGTCCCACAAATAACCGACATCTAGTTTATATATTTTCAGACTTCAAACACACACGAGGACACGGCACACCTTGATAGATGTACGAATAAACCGTCACAAAAACAGACCACCATTGTTACGCTGAGGCTAGTAACTCAGCTAGTAACTGGCAATGTAGAGTTGATGGAAGACACTAATATGCCTCTGTGGTAATCCAAGGATAACTAGAATGAGAACAGTCGTCTCCCAATAGAGGGTATCAATGTGCACCTGAGGTACTTCCTGCTGGATAGTAGCAAGGAAGACTATAACTTGATGAGTCACTCCTCAATGAGTGATGAAGGCCCTAAGAGCAGTGGCCTGGAGGACTGGAATGGTGGGAATCTCGCTCACTTGAGCAGCTTGCTGGTTACTAGGCTTGGATTGCATAGAACTAGCTAAGGTACAGGAATGGGAGGTCTATCTATTTATAGGTAGAAGGAATGCGCACAGACCAAGAGGAAAAAGAAAACTATCTAGAATGTTCCAGAGGATGATAACTATAGTGGGTAACCCTTAGCTCTGGTACTACAAGGTAAAACGGGAGGATTCAGAAAATGGAAGGAATAGAAACAAGACTCGGGAGAAATAGGAAAGGTAATTGGGGGAGACTAGGAGATATCGGAAAGAATAGGGAGTGGAGGAAAACCATAACATTACCCCCCTTCTAATGTCCAGGTCACAGAACTGGACTATTATTCTCTCCCCCAGACGAAGAACCCTCCTCAATGACCCAAGTGGCAACAGGAGGATTAGTAACGATATTGGGACAATAAGCGACCTTATGTCCTCTAACCCCACATCTGTCACAAGGGAGACTGCAGCAGGAACTCTTTTTATGACCTGGCACCCATAAGAAGCATTTGGGACAATGATACTGATGACACTCCATATACCAATGGCCCCACTGTTGGCATTTAAAACATTGTCCCTGTCAGATAGGGAAGTCAGGGAGATTATTGATGTTGATAGGGTGATGAGGAGACCCCAGGGAAGGAGAGGAAGATGGTGAAGGTGGAGGAGTAGAGGGGCAGAATGTCAGATGGTCTGGAAGGGGGTTCATCCACTCAGGTTGGGGGGTCCATGTTGGGCTCGGGTACAGGAAGTGTGGGGGTGTCAATATAGGACAAAAGATGTGATTGGGTAGGGACTGAGTAAGGGGTTGGTCGACGTTGAGGGCGACAACGAGGTCTTTGTGTGGAAACGGTGTAGAGGTTGGTGCACCTCTACGTGTATATCCCATCATTTTCTCTATTTCCAACACTCTTATTCTTTTATTAACTTCATTCCCTTATGCCTAACGATAGTCCGGAGTGTCCGTTCACCCGGTCTACTACAGACCGGTCGGACTACTACGTATACCGACCCGGACTACCCCTTATCTCGTCTTTTA
>JBBPMM010000886.1:0-11788 GCA_038090335.1 Solioccasus polychromus
AAGACAGGATACATCCCCAGTACTTATACTCTATGATAATAAGGTTAAAGCGGAGTTCAAACTATATCAACAGATAAGAATCCACTGTATGATAGGTCAGATGGGTTTCAGAGTCGCTATTGGATGATTGTAATAATAGAATGGTTTCACCATGATATATGGGTCTAATCCTATTGGTTGATATAATAATCATGATAACTGGATCATATCCTATTGGATAGTATTCCTGGTTATCTATGATACAATTGTGGTGTGATATGACATCATGATGATGTGATGTTTCACCAGAATTGTGTAATCTGAGTCATCAATCATGTGACCAGTGTTACTAACCATTCCAGTGGCTTAATGGTTGACACATGACAGAAGTCATTGGTTCAAACCCAGTGAAGCACACTTTTATTCAACTGAATAACGACATCTTCAACACCATGTACTTACCATACTTTATAGGGGCCATTAGGATTGTACAAGGGACTCAGTGTGTTTACCTGATTCTCAGCAAACTTAGGGTAAATTACTAACAATGAATCAGTGCCAACACTTTTGGCAATACCCATAATTGCCCTTATTTCACTGTCTTTTCCACAGTACAAGAACTTTTCCACACCATTGACAGGTATCCTGGGCCAATTCATGACATTGATAACTTTGCCCCATTTTATCATAGCTCAATGGTATGACCTTTTCTGCTTACTCTACGTGCAGAGACTAATGAAATGATAGGGCTGTCATCACACCATACAACCTTCCTTACTTCAATATTCGATGTTCTTTGCATACTCTGTTGACATCCACAGAGCATCAGTGCCTGTGGATCTTGTACCTGACTCCTGGCCTTTTTCCAACAGCAGTGTTGCAGGCCATATATATCACTCTTGTGTTCAGGGCTTTTCGATGGCTACTCCTCCCCGAACTTCTCCCACGTGTCCTACTTTCAAGCGAAGATGTCCCTATAGTCAGATTGGCCATATTTTCCGTCGTTGTGATGGCTAGCACAGCAATCCTTACACCCCTCGAAGTCATTGCGATCAGGCTCGCTATACAGCATAACCATGCCGCATCTACACTTAACTCAGTTTCTGAGGAGGGGAATGATGATGAAGATGGAGTAAAATACGCCATGGGTGATGAGGATGTTATTTGGTATGTTTTCGAGGCTTGATCAAAAATGACGTCGAACAGGGCTGAATTTGGTTTCGATAGTCTGAGGACCGACCAAGCGCCTTACACGGGCCTGGTTGACTGTGCACAAAAAATTATTGACGAAGAAGGCTGGAGTGCTTTGTATCGTGCCTGGTGGTTCACAATGTTGTGTTGCCTTTCTATTGCATTCTCTTGATCATTTCTGCGAGTAGCTTGTTCTGTTTACTCACGGTAGTAAAAGGTTGAGCGCATCACATTCACCATCATCTCACGTGTTTTCGAGGCGATGATAACGATTCCAACATGGCTCCGTTCATGCCTCCTCAGAGAAATTCTACAGAAGGTCCTTCGACTTGAAATTTCACAAGGAATTAGTCGTAACCACAAGCAAAAGCAAAAGAAAAGTGTTCCGGATGTCTGTCAACTTGCTGTTTACTGAAACGCATGCGGTCGTAGTTGAACGTGCCTCGCATAATTCACTGCGTGTTCAAAACGACCGCCATTTGACACCATCCAAAATGACCCGACGACTCGCACGTTCACTACGAATTTGTAGCACGACAATGGCTGGGAATAAATGGAATGGAAAATACAAAAATCCTGATGAGATATCCAAATATGACGAGGATACTGTACGTTGGATCAGCTGCCATTGGCATTGGCTGACCATTGCCACTATTAAATGTTTCGCAGAGCGGCACGTAAGTAGCAATGTGCGCGTGCAGACTTGGTATATAAACAATGAATGTCTGGACAAAAAGGTCAGTCCACAGTATTTTCGAAAGCAGACATGTGATAGAATGTGTGATTAAACTACGAGCGAAGGCCGTATAAAATCGATAGCCTTGCCGTCTCATCCGTCCTTCAAGTTGTCGTTCTCACTTTCCCGTCATCTAGTGGTGCCTGCGTGGTGCCCCCTCGTCGTCATGTTGGCGTGCATAGCGCGCGCCTGTGCCTAGCTCTCGTGTTGGCATATCAGCCCTCCCTACTTTGCTGTTCTCGTGCCGTCCCAGTCATCGCTCATCATCTTCATGTCCCTGCCGTTGTACCATCCCCAACATCGTTTCGCTTATGAGTGTACTATAGGGGGGAAACGATCAATGAGGCCCTTGAGTCCGCCGCTTGTCCCGCGTCGAGCCATTGCGCAGGCATGATCTCCTGTAAAGGTTAGACTTACAAAAAGTCACACGCCACACATCGAAAACAACCGTGAGAGTCTGGATCAACCCTTCCTAACCACTGACAAATCACTTGCAAACAAGAAGTTGCCCGTGGCTGGGATCATTTAGGACCGCCTGCGCTACACGAGGAAAACATGGAAGAACCACAGTCTAGTGTTCGATACTGCCTCCCTTCAGGCTCCTACGTTACATATGCACGTGGTTTTCTGGTGGTTTAGTCCCCTCAGGTATGTCGCCGTTTGCCACTTGAGCCCTCCTTCCGCTTTCCAACTGGACTACGAAACCCAATATCCACTTTTTTATAATATGTCATCCTTCTCAGGTATTTTTCGAAATAAGGGACGATTGCAGCCACTGGTGAGGAATTTAACTTGCAGTTCCCCATTACCTCGAAGTAAACGTCTGAGCAGCCGACTGGCCCCATCGCTGATGCTTTCAGAGAATATATCAACAATGAGATACCTGCCCGCTTCATCGACACGTCGACACTGCAGTTCATCTCCAGAAAAAACGTTTTTGGCGTCTTTCAAAACGAGATCGCAAACGTAACAGAGCGGCATGTCCAAGCACGGATTGAAAGCCTGCAGAGTGATCCATTGGCTTCGTACCAGCCTCGGCGTGAGATGGTGATTAGAGATATCATCCAGGATGTTGTCAAATATGTCATTTTCTCTCACCGCTGGGACGAGAAAGCTGGTGAACCAAAGTACCAGGACGTTTTCGCTGGGAAACGGTACATTTCCAAGTTCAAGAAACTCGCCCAGTTCTGCGAGACTTCGAGCAGACTCGGGCAGAAGCTAGTTTGGGTCGATACCTGCTGCATCGACCAGAGAGATGCAGCGGAACTCGGCGAAGCAATTCAAAGCATGTACAAGTGGTATGCTAACTCATACCTTTGTATCGTTCACCTCGCCGAGTCGACATCATATGCGGACTGGGCTCGCGACTCGTGGTTTACACGAGGCTGGACTCTCCAGGAGCTCTTGGCGCCCAGGCGAATCAAGTTTTACAACAAGGCATGGCATCCTTTCACCCCTCCCCCGACCTACGACGATAGGAAAGTCGAGGACGTCACTCTCCTTCTTGAAAATGTTACTTGCATTCCTAAATCGGTTCTCACCGCAGACAATAGCCACGGCGTCCGAGGATACAGCTTTTGGGAGATCATGTCCTGGGCGTCGAAGCGGCAGACAACTCGCATTGAAGATAGAGCATACAGTCTCGTCGGGCTGTTGCGCGTCAGTCTCTCCATCGCTTACGGGGAGGGCGAGCGGGCTTTTTCGCGCCTTATTGTGACTGTTGCGGCCAATAAGCCTAGTTGGGATATTTTCGCGTGGTTCGGACAACCTTCCTTGGATTACTTTTCCCTCCCTTCATCTCCTGCTTCATACCCCAAGTTCGAGGCTGGTCTAGGAAAGGATCGTGTCGGGGTGCGAGAGTTCACCATCACCACGCATGAAGTGTCTATGAAGGCGTTTCCCCCCATTTCGATGGCGCTTTTTTCAGTCGTAGAGCCTAAGGAGCCCGCAAAACCGTTCCTCGTTACGCTTAAACAGCGACCTGAAGGCGAAGCGTCTTTGGGGAGGTACAGCGATATCGTTGTTGAATGCGGGGCGAACCGCTTCAAAACGATCCGTGATGCTCATCGTCTGTCTGCATGCATCATCAACCATCACGCAACGTCGCGCGTTCGCGAACAAGGCAAGTTGATGGTTGGGGGGGAATATATTTGTTTTCTACTTTACTCCGAGCATGGCGTGGACGATGAAACCACGTGGATGAAGCTTGCCACGGACAACCTGCTGCGGATATCTTTCTTGGGCATGCCTGCGACGGTCCGCAGGGATTCCGGCGTTCGGCAGTTGAGCTTTGTGGATGACGATAGACCGGCGGCAACGAATGGATTTGTCACGCCGCTAGCGATGACCTTTATCCAATCCCCTTTGACTGCGAAGTAATGATTCCGCCTCTCCTTCGCACTTGTGAACGACGCATTTATCCTCTTCGCTGTATGTGCTTGTACGACGAATTAGTTATGGCAATAAAACGGCGGTATTTACCACGGAAGAATAAATGTCAAGAATGTCCTCGATGCATCCATCGTCTATGTAGGAGACCTTCAGATGACCACTCGAAAAACTAGCAGTGAATCGAATGTTCCGTATAACGACATACAACAAACCTCGTACAAATCATTACATGTACACAGCACAGCAAGGGAGGACATGTAGCAGAAATTCGACGAGACGGTCACTCTGTCTCCCTGCGGATATTACTGTCTATCGCGAGCTTTCGTCACCCTACTTTCCTTCCCTTATTGCAGACGACATAATGAAGCAACTGATGGCAGGAATCGGGTCTTTTGTCATCATTGTCATGCTCATTTCCGTATTTGACAGTTGTCTACATGTGTCACTCGGGGGCTTTCCACCGAGTGCAGTCATAGCACCCAATTCTTGCCATCGTTCATCTGTCTCGTCAGCACCGTCTCGGACCATCCAGTTCATCGAGCAGCCTCAATAACCTCTTGATCCCACAAATACGACCCTCCTTTCGTCCTCGCCATTATGCTGTCCACGGTTATTGTGCCCTCTGGCCTATGCATCGCTTGACCAGTGCCGACCAGTCCTCCCGGATGCGATACTGCACTGACCATCGTCGACCGCGAGATATCATCCGACAGGACCAAAAACCGTTTGGTATCACTCGCCCAGACTGTTGAAGATACTTGGGGATGGTCGTCAGTCGGTCACGTCCATTGACACCATATAAACGAGGCGTCATCGTGTTCTTCGACAAACCTGTCTCTGCGCACAGGGACAAGCACAAATCCTGGGGTGACGTATATACTTGAGCGCTTCTAGACTATGGAGGCGTACGGGAACAAGAAAATGCGAGCACGATGTGTATAGTCCATTGTGAAGGTGGCATACTTTAGAGCATTTTCCTTTAGCTTTTCCGGCCGAGGGACATAGTGTTATCTGTACAGCGGATGAGAAGCTATTAGGCATGGATTAGGTCTCTAATAACTACCAGATCAGCCTCGATGCCAGGCGGCGTGAGCGCAATCTTGCGGGAGGCGGTAGTGTTGATTCCTACGGAAACTCCATCGACGCTCGTAAGTCTGAAAGACAGACAGGAGAATTTCGCGTTATGGTTCTTGTTGTTGCCGATCTTTAATATTGCATCGGCCTCTGCACCATGGTGCAGTTGAATAGCAAGTATCTGGTGTAGGAGATCGTGTCTTCTATCACGTACACCGAATGGCGGGCTCAGGAAACAACGGTACAGCAAGAAGATAAGGATCCAAACGAGAAGAGAAGCTGTGGGGTACATTCCACTGGATTACAAAGGCAGAGTACTTGAATACAAGGCGATGCGTGTGATTTGATGAGATTATCATTCGAGGGACGTAGGCGATGAGGCATAGCAACGAGTAGACATCAGTCATCTTCCCATCATTCTGAACTGTCATTTTTTCAGTACGAAGGCGGTGGAAAAACGGTGAGTACGTTTATATACAATTAGAAACGAAACACCGACTTGGGCAACAGAGCAGAGCGATATGGTTTGCCAAAAGGAAGCAGAGTCGATTGAAATTGACGGCCTGAAGCGCATACTTGCGGTTGCGTTCCTCGACGACGGGAAGCACATTATAAGCGGTGGGGAGGAAGGGAAGATTCGGTGCTGGCGGGTGGTGGACGGACAAGAGACGCGGACGCCGTTGGATGCGGGAGAGTGGATTTATAGCATTGCGGTGTCACGAGACGGGAAATGGATCGTGAACGGGACGGAAGATGGTCGGGTGATTGTGTGGGATGCAGACAGCCACGAAAAGGTCAGGGAGTGGAAAGGGCACAGCAATCGGGTGCGTGCGGTCGATGTCTCCGCTGATGGGACAAGAATCGCATCCGGATCAAGTGATTGGACTGCCTCCGTTTGGTCACTTTTGACCGGCCAACAACTCCTTGGTCCCTGGGAACACTACAACACCGTGGTCGCAACCAAGTTCTCGCCGGACCAACGTTTCCTCGCTACTGCGACGTGGGGCCGCGACTCCACCCGGATTTACAACAGTCAGAATGGCTGTTTCCTCGTCGACATCTCCATCAGAATCAATTCGGAGTTCAACAATTCCCTCGCTTGGTCCCCTGACAGCAAACGACTTTTTGCTTTGTCTTGCGGTGGAAACATTTGCTCCATCGACGTGTCCAACCGGTCGATACTCTTTCAGTGGCCCATTCACAGCACCAGCAATGCCCGTTACATCTCCTTGATTCACAATGGCGCAGCCTCTGCAAACTCGTTTATCTCATTCTGGAATACGGTGACGCAAGAGCAAATTGGCTCGGTCGTCAAGCATTCTGGAGACGTCACACCCATGGTCATCTCGGAAAACTTTGACCTAGTAACTGCGGTGGACGAGAAGATCTTTGTTCAGAGTCTCCGCAATATTCTTCCTTCTTTGCATGGTAACAGTGTAAGCATGCCCTGATGTTCAATACAGATTTTCTTCTCGACCTATTGACCCGTTGATTTGAAGGACCAGTGCACGGAAGTAGATCCCGAGGAGGCGGCCCCTTTAGACGAAGTGCAAAAGGAAACTCCCCGTATGTCCATTCCGTCACTTCTGTAGCTCGCTCGTCCTCGATACTTGCATGAATGCAGATCTTAAAATGATCGTCGAGCAACTCCGTCGCAAGCTTTCGGACTCTCGACGTTCATTAAATCGAAAGGAGAAAGAGCTCTGGGAATCACGTAGGCTTATATATTCGATTGTAATACTCACATGCGTTGGATACTGAAATCACGCATCTAGAAAAAACTATACAACAGCTCCGTGACCAGCTCTCTGATTCCGAAAAGACATTCAGACAGAGGGAAGGTGGCCTCAGTGAAGCTATCGGGTCCCTTAGATTGCAGGAGCGAGACTGGAGTACGTCCATCTTTAACACGACCGCTTTCCCTCATCAGCGCTGACATCCACATTCATTAGACGAACACGTTACTCTCCTTAGTCAAACCGTACAGAATCTCCATGTCGAGCTCGCAGACTTCAAACGGCAGGCTGATAATCTCATACGCGCTCATGAGATAATACACGAATGCGAAATTATCTACGCAGAGGGCCGTGTAACTGACGCTGCGAACTCTATACGAAATCGCGAATAATGCAGGAAAAGACGTGAGAGCGGATAGATATATAATGAATCGGCTCACCGGTGAGTTTCCAGTGTCTGAGCCTTGTATAATTCAAATTTCTGTGCTAGAATTTATGAGACGTTGCGTCTGCAAATTGGAGTCACTCGGTGATGTTGCGTTGGACTCCAAAGATCATGAAGCAGCTATTAAACACTACTCGGACGCATTGTCGTTCCACTCAACGAATCGAAGTGAAGTTCTTCTCAAGCGAAGCAGAGTGTGGACCTTTCTGTATTCGTGGGACAATGCCATTACCGACACGGACGAGGTACTACATCCCGGGTCGCGTCATGCGACTCTCACTGATTGGCATCCTTTAGGCTATTAAAATCAACCCGGGAGACCCATCTGGCTGCAGGAGCAAGCGTACAGCGCTGCTCGGCGCTCGGCGTTACGATGATGCGATCGAAGTGTACAAAAAAAACTTGAAGAATCTCCTGATCCTCTCGTTCGCGGTAAATATTCTCTAGCCCCCCTAATAGGATATTCTCTGATCCCTTCTTCCGCTCGTAGAATCACATAAATATTTCGTGACCCCATCGGAGACGATAGACATCATCCGCAATTCTGTCAGGCGAAATCAGCGAGACACACCACTCGTCCTTATTAGCACAGATACTGGTCTTTTGCGCGACTTCAATGGTCGTATGACCGATTTTGAAGCCGACGTATCATTCAAGGAACTCGTTGCATCGACCACGCGGCCTGACATCCATTGCATCGATATCGCCGTCCAGCGATACTTCCAATACGCCACATTCTCTCATACTTGGGAACAGAGCGAACCGTCGTTCCAAGATGTCGTGAACAAGTCCGTGCATGACTTAGACAAGTCACCAAAGTTTGCCAAGTTGACCATGTTCTGTCGGATCGAACGTGAAGCCAACTTGCGGTGGGCATGGTCGGATACTTGCTGCATCAACAAGCTGGATAGTCCAATACTGCAAGAGTCGCTGACGTCCATGTACAGGTGGTATCACAACTCAGCGCTTACAGTAATCCACCTAAAGGATGTAATATCTAACCCGAAAATTCGTTGCGCACTCATACGGTGTCTCTGGAACACGCGTGCTTGGACCTTGCAGGAGTTTTTTGCTTCGAAAGTCATTCGATTTTATACCGAAGACTGGAAACTTTATCTTCCTGAAGATATTGTGTATAATCACAAGGAGTCGGCTGTTATTATGGATGAGATGGCGGCTGCAACTGGCGTTGACGCGCGGATCCTACTCTCTCTTCGTCCTGGACCAAATGATGTACGACAGAAACTGTGTCTCGCCTCGATGCGTATCGCTACAAAACTGGAAGATATCGCCTACTCGCTTTTTGGTATATTCAATGTCGCGCTTCCAGTCACATATGGCGAAGGACCGGAATGTGCTCTCGGCCAGCTCCTAGGCGAAGTTCTGAATCTCTCCGGAGATGCCACTATCCTGGCATTTACTGGAAGGGCGTCGGAATATAACAGCTGTCTCCCCGCAGAAATAACCGTTTATCGCGAGTTTTCATCACACTATATTCCATCCCCCATCGATGACGAAAGAATGGATCAGTTGGTGGCGGGACTAGAAACAACATCATTCGAATCAGCGATCATGTTATATGACCATATTGTTCGTCTTCGCTCTCCTCGTTTTTCTGGACGTCTCTTGTCCTTGTCATGCATAATGTTCCCGCTAGGACCACTGTCGACCAGAAAAGGCCGACCTGAGCGCATTTATCGCGCCGCAATTGGTGGACTCGGGAAAGTTGAGATCAAGACGGCAGACGATCTGTCCGTTTTTCCAAACATCGTCCTTGTGCATCCGTGGTTGCGAAGTCTCACTGATCCCGCTCCTCTTTTTGAGGATCTTATCATCGACGTTGCTACTGGACCACTCCTTCCGCTCCACGAAGACGACGGGCACAGTGATGGGACTACCACATTGATCAACACGCGCTCGACGCCAACTCCGGCACCGTTTTCACACCCATCCTCACAGCCATACCTCGACAAGCGGACGAGGGCTCTACGGTTGTTTGCACGACTGCAGCAACCCTTCGGGGGACTCTTGCTCGCCCCTTTGTCCAACCATGAATACAAGCGCGTCGCGACGGATCATCTCATCACTGCCCAACTTCTCAAAAACGTGACGCCCGGCCAACTGCTGCCATTGATACATACGATCGACGTCATCTAGTTTATTTTCTGATGTTGGTTGGTTTCTCGGTTTTATATCGCATTCACTCTCCTCGCCATTGTATATCACTGATTTGTAGAATTGTATGTTGCATTGCCTTCGATAGTGTACAGCAGTATCCGCGAGGCTCTCTGACTGCCAGCTCAACGGCCTCTATGTAAAAAAGAATATAATTGAAGCGGTGAGGTAAGATGATCTGTCAGCGTTATTTCCGATAGTTTCCAACGAGCTCAGTGGCATTTTGTTTCGTGGAAGACGGAGAGGGATCGGGATAGGATCCCATTATAACGAATGAACGCGTATGTCATATGGATTCGATAACAAGACTAGCGTGCGAGGTGAATTGAATGCTTCGAGAGGGAGAAGCGGTGGGTGGCTGCGAGGGCAGATTAGATCCAAAATGGTATCGCGCCAACCGCGTACTCTAAGGAATTGAAGGCGTCGGACCAACTGTGGGACTCTGAAGTAGATACGGCTGCCACAAAAGAGACATCGTAATTCCGCCGCGGCCCTGAAAAACGGCCGAGAAGTTTTACTATATATATGTCAACGCGCATCGTTTAGATATCTATGGTATTCCAGGCCACCAAACATGAGGCTGGGCGCAAGACCCTCACGATAAGATACCTCTCTGCCATACCCATCTTTCCTGTCAACGTCTCCCCATGTCCGATCCTGACAAGCAGCAACGCATAGAAGAATTTCTGAGGAAATCCCTCCTTGGAGAAGAGCTTGTCAACACTCAGTTCCACCTCTTTTCAGCACGGTCGTTGCCATCGGGTCTGGTCGCGAAACCTCGTGTTCTCTGTGCAAACAATGTTCTTTTGGCCAAGAGCTCGAAATACTTTTTGGACCGTATGTGGATCCATCGTGGAATTGATGGCTGTTGGACTTAAATTTCCCCAGTATTAAGCTCGGACATCAGTCCTTCCGATCCTTCTCTAATCGACCTCACGGGCGACAATGATGTGCCCAGCAGTGCTACAATAGACGACTATGGCTATGCAAGCGACAGTGATCTCGATGATTGCAGCGATCCAATCCCGGTTGTCACTCCCAAGGCGCCAAAAAAGCGCTCTAAGACGACGCTGACCGTCCCATCCAAAATCGGAGGTAAAGCGCAGTCCAAAGATGACGATGAGCGAGTGAAGTCCGCCTCATGTCCGATCGCCAATTGATCTGTCCAGTTAGATTGTCTGATGATGATTCTGATTCAGATGGCTCCGATATATTCGTCATGAGTCCAGAAGAGCCGGGAGCGGATATGGCATTATCAGTGGCGAGCAGCGAGACCGTGGTCCCGGAGACCGGGAGCAACAAGGTATCGGCAAGCCAGACTGCCATGCGACTCAGATCCTTGGGAAGCCGCCACATCCTGATCAAGGATACCGCATTCCAGACGTACGCTCTTAGTATTTTTCTTATATTTATGCGAGTGACGTTCGATGCGTAGATGGTACACCCTCCTCAACTATCTCTACACCGGCGAATTCAGCTTTTTGCCGCTCGGTTCGACGACGCCAGGCTTGCAGCCTCACGAATCGTCGACGAGCTCTCTGGATGAGCCGAAATGTTCTGCCAAATCCATGTATCGTCTTGCTTCCAAGGTCTGTATATGCACTTTGCATTAGGATTACGATCTAAAGACGTGTTCTAGGTGGGACTCGACGACCTCCGCGAAGCCGCATTCTCCTACATCAAGGGAAACCTCAATGAGCACAACATTCTCAAGGAGCTTTCGAGCAGCGTTGTCTCCAAGTGCGTACTCACCCGACCTACATCGTTCGTTGACATCGCTCCGACTTGCTAGACATCCACAACTACTCGACATGGAACTCGATGTCTTGTATGCTCACATCGCGTCCGCTCCCGTGGTTGCGGATTTCCCCGCCCTCGCGCGGCGCATCGCGAACAAGGAGCTTCCACACGGTGCGGACATCGTTGTCGGAATTCACACCCGACTTTTGAAGGAATCCCATCCTTTACCGTTGAGGCCTTTGTTCCCCGCCTCGACGGTCAGTGATGATATCCCGTCAGCGCGGGCAGTACAAAGCGTAGGTGAGAACGACATCCCCACAG